>JAWPHD010006455.1:0-144769 GCA_037043455.1 Cyrtodaria siliqua
ATGAAGTGTACTTGTTGAATCAATATTTCAAAATGTAAATCAATATTGGAATGACTGCCTGAATCTTAAGTCGATATCAGTTCTATCGATGACAACTCTAAATTGAATACATTATAACAATGTTTGTGGTATTCATAGAATTTCCTTTATGAATTGTATTATTTGTTGAACTTTAGCGAGAAAGATGCGTTGATGCCCTTGGCAATATGTACAGTAGATAAGAGTGTTGAATTATTTAAGAACTAATAATTGCAATTTTCGCCTGTATCATTACCCTTGCCATAACATGTGATTTTCTAGGACACTAGTTAAAATGTAATATACAATAAGCAAATGAATTGGAACACTAACTAAAAGATATCATTGAGATATAGAGAACATTTGTTGTTTTGGAATGAATAAATCAGAATGCGAAAACTATAATATAAAATAAATTGAGTGAAAAATATAGTGATTATTTAACTGCTGGGATCAATCAATGGGAATCCTTTACAGGATAGTAGGTGTGTGTGGTCGTTTTCACACACAAAATCAGATATTAGAGGCCTTTTTACCCTTCTTTGCAGCGGCCTGTATAAATAAGGCCCGTCCCCACCCCAAATTTCTTTAAAATCATGCAGATTTTTCCCATTTTTTTAAACTTCCCTTGGACATTTCGTTCCCAATCTAATGTATTTTTTTTCCGCCAATTAAGGGCAAAAGGACCCTACCTCCAAAACCGGTAAAAAGGTCCTGGAGTGAAAAAACAAAACGTTGCTTGCCATCGAGTGAAGGAAGTTAATAATATATTTATTTATTTTTTAATTCAGTTTATGTATGATTTTAAACAAAATATTTCACTTATTGAACGTTTACCAGTGGACAAAATCGGCACACATTATTGATTTCAGGTCCAACTACATCTATATTGATGATGATTCACAGTCACCCGTGTTGATGAGCGCGACGGCTGAATGAAAGCGAGTTCCAGAGGTATAATACTGTTTCAATAACTTGACATGTTTGTAGTGCATAGTCCTAGTGGAGTGCGTAGTCCAGTGGTAGAGCACCGAACTCCAGATCGTGAGGTCGTGGGTTCGATCCTCGCCGCGGCCAACGTCTATTTATCTTTGAGCAAGAAAATTAATCCACATTGCTTAGCACTGGTTCTCACCCAGGAAGCCATCGAGAGTGATTAAGATCTAAGTTGCAAGAACTTGTTTCCGCAATCGCAGTAAAATAAATAGTGTTTAAACATCTGTAGTGCTTAGGGTATTGTGAATTAAGAATACATTCTAAGAAAAGACAATAAAGAATAGGAGACATTGTGTGTAGACGATATAAAGCCGTGTATGCTATTGGATTTGTCCAGTTTCAGTCCGAATATAACTGACTAAGCTATCCAGAGTTTGTTGACCCAGATTATATATATATCCAACTTTTAAACTTGGACCTTTCAGTGACAAGTATATTCTTCCAACGCATTTTTTTTCGGGTCCGAATTTTCAATGGGCATAGGCAGGGAGATATATGTGGATTTTTTTTCGATATTTTAAGACGGAAAATAGGATGGGGAGGCATGCCTAAACAACATCCCCCACCCTGTAAATCCGTGGTCCCCATCACTTCTCAACCACCCCTGTTAAGCCGGTGTAGGTTTCTCCGTTGTTTAAAACATTTTTTATTTTATTGCATGGAGCATTATATGACGCTTATTTCTGTTTTAAAAACATTAACAAAAAATATGCAAGGGGAAATCAAATTGACCCCTTAAACACAGAATCTTTTCATACTCGTTGTCTCAGCACTGTACATACATTCTTCCTCAAATCCAAAAGTTGCAAGTTCAGATCACCAAATTGAAACTCGAGGTTAGGATAGATCGGCCAACAAAAATATTAAAGAAAGAATCGGTACCCGCTTTGACACTGTTTACATCGTTAAATGTACAGTGCGGACAAATATATAAGTTTCAGTCTGTCCACATACTTCATTTTGGTTATGAAAACATAATAAAGCATAATCATAAATGTTGATAGCTAGTATTGTAATATTTAATAATATATAGATCGAGGCTTTCCTTCATTTGTTTATCCTGAAAATCTATAGTCTTACCAACATTAAAGATCCACCACCATAACCAGGTAGACTGCATGCTTAAATTATGGTATGTTAAAGAAACTAACACAGCAAATTAACGGCAACATTACGCTACAAACCCCGTTTATTCAAAAAATTAAAGAGGTATTCAGGTCATATTAATAATGTATCTCTGCCAGAATCAAAAAGTATAGGTTTATTGTGATTTCTTTAAATATCTTGTGATTGAATATATGCTTAAATAATGAGTTAGGTAACTCTTAATTCTGACGCTTCAGTTTTGGGGGGTTGGCCTAGCTGATTAATGCTGTCTTATACTGCGTCTATAGAGCTTGGATTCTCAAACATATGTAATATATATATCCCTTGTCGGCCAGTAGGTTTGTTTGTTTGTATGGTGTGTTTTACGTAATTTTCAACAAATGTCGGGTTATATATGACTGAGGATTTTTTGTGGTGGACGCAGACCATCCACTTTTCCTGGGTAGAACAGTACTGGTACACCTCCCGCCAATCGTAAGAATCGACAATTACTCACAAGTTGAGCTCCCAGTGGGATTCGAACCCGCAGCGGTGAGAGGCGAGAAGGTTTACAACGCCAGTAGGTTTAAAAACGGTGTACATGTTATTACGCCGTTTGCGAATAACAACCGACCAATTACGAGTTCCGAAACGGAGGGGCCAATTACGAATATGATTATTTATTGTATTTTACCGAATTAAAAACACATACAATGCTTGTTTTCGTAATGTTAGTACAAAGCCGTTTTGTTTTATAAATAAAAAGCTTCTGGCATAAACAGAGTATGTTCAAAATCACAAATCGTGTATACAGAATAGGATCTCGATCTGAAAAGTCCATGCAGAACGATATTTTTAAACGTGTTTAATAGTGTTCAGGCAGTTGGCACTCTTTCCTTTCTATTATTAATTCAAATTATAAGATGTATAGAATGGTATTAAACCAGAAACTGTAAATAACCTTAGGTTAGGGTACTTTGAGTAAAGGAGCGTTAACGCTACAACAACAAGGGACATGCGCCAGCTGAAACAGTCTTCACAAAATGGCGTTTTGAGTAAAGTTTAGCAGACTCAGGAGAAAGTGTAGCAAATCATCATAGGACGACCAATGGTAGGAAGATGGTAAATGTCCAATGAATATGTGTGGTACAACGGCTTGTTTTATGTTGATTTATATGTTTAGACTACTTCCAGGTTATGAAGGTGTGATGATGCTTATTATCGAGTTCTTGGGGTGTGGCACGTGTAGTAAATATCTGATAAATTTGCTTTTTTTATTATCTGATGTTCAATATTGCTGCATATGATGCTCGCCAAAAAAGAAGAAATAACTTAATATTGTGCTTTTATCAAACGGTCACTATATTTGTATCATGCTACTCGTGCGGAACGTTTGGTAGTGGATTTTTTATTAATCCTTGGCCTTGCCATTTACCAGTACTGAAGTCTGTTCTGATTACACATACACCCTGATCATGGCATCATATTAAAATATTTCTCTGATTTTTTTTATTTATTCAGCGGAATTCACTGCCAGTGTGTGAAACTTTCTCAAAGATATCCCGGATATATATAATCCCCCAAATATAACACTGTGGTGGACCCTTTTAGCAAGATCGCCACTACGCTTTCCTCTTTAATTATACGATGACCGGACAGGCTGTGGATCCTATGATGACGCCTACCTAAAGCCCATTGGGACGGTGACGTTTGATGTTTGACTATGATCTTTCTTGTCGTGCCCTTAATGGTTTATTCTGTTGTTGCTCTGGCTTCTGCCAAGTCATTGAGTACCTTCATTGTGGCTTTCTAGGCTATTGTTTTTTTTTGTATTATATATACACGAGCATATTTGTGTTTTACTTATATTGCTTATTGATGCTGCCTTGTCGGTTAGAGATTAGATCATGGCGGGGATTTCTTTATTTACACTGTCCTGTTTGAATGGTATGACGGTAGGGTAAGGTGTGAGGTTTGATGCACCCTAGAGCCGGTTTAAACCCGCAGTGGCCTACTTTGCCACTGACCGTTCCAAGGCGGTAGCCCTATTGTCAACCCTTTTGTGTTTGAGATGTCGTTTGCATTTAATATTACTTTTGCCTTTTTGTTTGTCTGTTTGCCTGTTTGTTTCTGTGTTTTGTGGTTGACTTTCCTCCTTGAATGCTATTTTCCCTGTCCGATCTTTTTATATTTCTTTGTGGTGAACACTCTGTCTCATTTATTTGACGTCTTTGTGTGCTTTTACATACAGACTTTTATAGATGCACCCTAGAAGGCGTATATAAAACAGTGTCTCGCCGTTCGTAGACGTGTATTTTATGCACTAGTCGGAGGACTGTGCTAGTCAGGTCTGTCTCTAATCTTTGAAACAGGTGGCTACTTTAATTTGACAGGCGGCTAACATTATAGTGATCGAGCAAAGCGAGAGAGGTTGTTAGGGGGTCCACGGGCATTCTCCCCCGCGGATAAGCATGAGGTCTTATTGCAATCTCATGTTTTTGGTGCTAATTAAGGTCAGGATTTTTAGTTATTTCATGATTCTTTCAAATGATGAAATAATTTCAAAATATTTTATACTGATTTAAAAAAAGAAAGATTGTTTACAGTCAGCTGCAAATTCAAAACAGACGACGAATATAGCCGGCTTCCGCCTATTAGAGACAACCCTGCTAGTAGTGCTTTATAATCTGATCTATCGATGACATAAAAATTAGTTGACTAACAATTATTTGCGATTTACCTGTACCCGGTTGCAGTACACACTTGGCTCCGGGATTTTTAAAACCCTTTTCTAAGGACTGGAACGAGTATAAAATGTGTGCTTGTATAACCCTAAACTCAATTACTGCAGTACATGCACCTATGCACAAAATTGATTTAATTTGAAATGTGCAACCTTTTAATGTCCCGCAACAAAGTGAAGTTTCTACTTGCTATTTTTTAATTAAGGTACTTGCATTAATAGAATTTGAAACCTTGATTCATTTTAGAAGGATTGCTATACTGCATTTAAATAATGACAATTTCACATTCAACTAGATACAGGAATTTAATAATGTATAATTATACTTACTTATATCTACCTATTTAACTAAGTTAGATAAATATGTTCAGTGAATAAATATAGACTGAGACCTAGTAGTTTTCTTTTATTACTTGAACAATTGATCAAGTGATAATATTTCCTACTTGCAATATGCAAAAATCTACTTGCATTTAGCAAGTAAATAAGTGTTAAATTTGAACCCTGGATATTCTAGTAGGGTAAGGGTATACATTAGGCTACATTGCGCAAGTGCGGCGTCAACACAAAATATGTGCAGTGAAGCAGTCTATGCAACAACAAAACATGGCGGTATACTCTGATATCGGTGCAGAAATAATAGTAAAATACTAGGCGGCTAGTTAGGTAGATGGCAACTGTCCAGTGCATTTTATTGGTAGGATGAGACTTTGTTTCTTTAATGTTTATTTATATTTTTACTTTAACGCTTTCCTTCCAGATAAGCAATCTCTAACAGGGTCTTTGTATCATATTATTGTGTGTGGTAGTATCTTACTTGAGCAAGGTACTCTGAAAGTATGCCAGCCTTCAGTGTGAAAGTATGCCAGCCTTCGGTCCTGTGTGCAAGCAGAACAACAGCCAATACTCGTTGCTTCTGTGTTAGCTTGATTCACGTCCTTAAACATTCCTCGGAAGTGTGGTTGCTCATACAGTGTTCAGGTAAGACGCATATATATATATATATAATCGCCGATAAATATGGAGAACCAAATACCCACGTACACACTAACGTAATAGCTTAGGAAAGTATAGTTCGCCCGGTCATACTCAGTGGATGCTTATTGAAGTTTGAGGTACTGAATGACAATCAAGTGCATAATTTCACTAAAGTTTCGGTAGATGCTTGCAAGAAAAAAGAAATGGCCTTTTCGTAGGCTGTTTGACAAAAAATAATCAATAATGCCCTTAAATATATATACATTCAACATTGCTTCCGTCTTATTTTTTAAAGGGTAGACGAAGTATGCAATGTTTTTTTATGGTAATGACTAATGAATATACATTTTACAAAACTTGTTTACAAAAATACGCATACGTTTGTAATTTGTAAATGTAAATACGTAAACAAACAACAAAAAACATGCGTACATTGTGCTTAAATTCTATACTCAAAAGACGGTGTAGTAGTAAATATAGATAGATAGGTAGAGTAATACGGCACAACTCCTTTTCGTGCTTTCCGGTGTTGTCTCTGAAGACATCACCCAATACCTGCTTAAATAACAATAACCGGATTTTAACCGACTGAACCCTGACTACCACACAATAAACTCATCAAAGACAATTGATAAACTTGGAAATATGGAACCAGATTACGGATGAGAGCGAGCTATTTCGAGAGAAAAACATTAAACGTGTCAGAGGGAACATAACTAGATCGGCATGATACTCTTTTCTTTGGTGAGTTTTTTGTATGCACGTGTGGTATATAAGGCTTAAATCAGTTGTTTATTCAGGCATTGCGTGATGTCTTCAGAAACCTGCGGATGGAGTTGTGCCACATACTCTACCTACTTTATAAAGGGGGCTCTAGCTCTGCAATGCTCCAGATAGACCGCGCATCCATGTAAATTACGTGTTTATATGTCAGAGTCTTCATTTGATTTTAATTCACTCCATACCGTGTACGGACGTAATTTTCCAGGTACGCTATTTCTTTTGAAAACGAGGCGTATCTTACTAGCTTATTTTTGCCAATCAGAGTTTTTGTGGTGCATAGCATACTTTTCACGAGACAGTTTTACTGATTGTATGAAACTACGTCACCAGTTATTTACAGTTTTCTCTCTTTGGTTCTGTTTTCACGAGACAGCTTTATTGATTGTATGAAACCGCGTCATCAGTTATTTACAGTTTTTTCTCTTTGGTTCTGTTTCTCGTTTTTTCTCTGTAATAGTGGAACCGGTTCACTGAGCATTTACCGCCAATTTGTTATGCAAAATAACGCACAATTTGCCGATGTTGTTTGACGTGCACTGCAAGCGATAGGAACAATGAAAAGAGACCCGCTAATTGTTCGTACCATTTTAATGGACATTATTTCCACAATCGCGGGAAATGTCTGAAAACCAAAAATTACAACCAGGTATAGGTTGGCTAGCTGACCCTTAAAATCGCACATGTGCAATCAATGTTTCTGAGCTTTTGGGATCTATTTACATTACTGATAGCACATTTATCCGACAGTCACTTGCACTTTTGGTCATATTAAACTATAGCAGCAAGGACAAGATTTAAAGCTATGCTTAAGGGTTCAAATAATAATGCGAAAGCTTAAAACACTTTGCAAGACAGTAATTTGGTTGCAGGCTGACGGGTTTTCAAAGAATAACAGTTTTATGTTATGTGTAAAATTGCTGTATGTATCTGTGTGACATGGTCCTTTGTGAGAGGTCATTTTCAGTAAAAAATAGACTAAAAACTAAGTTCAACCAATACTTTTTTACTGATCTACAAATAGACAGGCTATAATACATATTTTGAATAAAACTTCATCTTTATATGTTAATAGCTCTACTGAACAAAAATCAGCAGAGCTTATGCCGTGGTGCGGCGTCTGAGTCGTCCGTCTGCAAACTGTTTTTGTAGCTACTACTTCTTGAAAAATATAAATAGTATTGATATAGGACTGTTTCTAAAATGATCAGCATGACATGATGTTGATACTTGTTAGAACTTATTTGGATTTAACATTAAACATGGCCACCAGCCGTCTTTGTTTACATAAGAGTTATATAGCAGAAACTTGTAGCGACTACTTCTCTAAAACTACTCTACGGGTTTTCATGAAACTTCACAGGAATGTTGCTCTTGATGTCTAATTGATTCCAGCAAATTTAAGGTCGGCCGAAATTTCAAGACGGCCGCTTCGGCTAAAAATAGATTTTTTTTAAAAACAAGATTGTAGCGACTTCTTCTTGAAAACTATAAATAATATCGTTATGGGACTTTTTCTAAAATGATCAGCATGACATGATGTTGATACTTGTCAGAACTTATTTGGATTTGACATTTAACATGGCCACCAGCCGTCTTTGTTTACATAAGAGTTATATAGCAGAAACGTGTAGCGACTACTTCTCTAAAACTACTCTACGGGTTTTCATGAAACTTCACAGGAATGTTGCTCTTGATGTCTAATTGATCCCAGCAAATTTTAGGTCGGCCGAAATTTCAAGACGGCCGCTTCGGCTAAAAATATATTTTTTTAAAAACAAGGTTTTAGCGACTACTTCTTGAAAACTATAAGTGATATTGATATGGGACTTTTTCTAAACTGATCAACATGACATAACGCTGATCCTGGTCGAAAAATATTGGGATTCAACATTAAACATGGGCGCAAGTGGCCATCTTTGTTTACATAGAGTTTGTATAGTAAACAATTGTAGCGACAAGTACTCCTCTGAAACTACTTGACGGATTGTCATGAAACTTTACAGTAATGTTGCTCTTGATTACTAGTTGATCCTAGCAAAATTTCAGGTCTGTGCTGGAAATTCGAGATGGCCGCCACGGCTAAAAATATATTTTTAAAAACACGTTTGTAGCGACTACTTCTTGACAACTGTAAGTGATATTGGTATGGGACTTTTTCTTAAATGATCAGTAAGACATGATGTTGATTCATGTCGAAGATTATTTTGATTCGATCGACAATAACATGGCCCTTAGTGGCCATCTTTGTTTACATAGAGTTATGTAGTAAAAGCGACTACTCCTCTGAAACTACTTGACAGATTTTAATGAAACTTCACGGAAATGCTGATCTAGGTATCAAAACCTAACAGTAGATCTTGACAATTATTGACCTCTTGTTTAATAATAAAAATACAAAAACACGCCACATTTGTTTAGGCCGAAAAGAAAAATAGATGTGTTTTCGGTTGCTTGCTCTAAAAGAAAATAGAGTCGGTTGGTAGGCATTTGTGTAAAACAAAATTAGCAAGATAGTGTGAGATTTACTCAGATTCTGTTTATCACATAAAACCCATGAAAGTTGATACAACATGAAAAATTCTCTGTGATGTCAGTTTACCTTGATATAAGATCGCGCCAGCTAAATTACGCATTCTTGTTTCAAATAATAGAACACTTTAAACATAGTTACACGGTAACACCACCAGTGCAGTTTACATGAAAACATTTTCAAGATCACAGGACATTCGGTCAGACAAACTGAAATTGGTTGTCTGACCCGATAATGTTTTGTCTGAACGAAAAGCTTAAAACCATTTTTGTGTTAAAGCACAATAAAATGCTTGGACAATTAAACCCAGACAATGTTATCTTTAAAAAAACATATTAATTTCTTGTGCTACGACCGACTGAATAAAAATGCAGGGATCAACTTTTTAGACCCCGAAAATGTTTCGGGGGCATATAGTAATCGCACCGTCCGTCCGTCCGTCCGTCCGTCCGTCCGTCCGTCCGTAATTCCGCAGTTCGTGTCAGGATTGTACCTTCAAAACCCCTACATGGATTTTTAATTAACTTGCACAAGTGATCACCATAACAAGACGATGTGTCGCGCGCAAAATCCAGGTCCGTATCTCAAAGGTCAAGTTCACACTTGAAGTTCATAGGTCAAAAACAGGTACGCTTTTTCGTGTCCGGACCGTTACGACACAAACCCTGCAGGGATTTTTAAATAACTTGGCACAAATGATCACCATAACAAGACGATGTGTCGCGCACAAAACCCAGGTCTTAAAGGTCAAGTTCATACTTGGAGGTCAAGAGTCAAATTGTGTCCGGTTAATAACTCTGGCATTCATGGACGGATTTTCAAATAACTGGGCACAAGTGCTCACCTCAACAAGACGACTTCACAAACAAAATCCATGTCTGTGGCCCAAAGGTCAAGGTCACACTTAGAGGTCAAAATTCAAATCGTGTCCGGTCAATAACTTTTGCATGCCTGGACGGATTTTCTAAAAACTTGGCACAAGTGCTCATCACAACTAAACGACGTGTCGCGCACAAAATCCAGGTCCGTGGCTCCAAGGTCATGGTCATATTTAGAGGTCAAATGTGACTTCAGGGGCATTTGTCACTTACAGTGATACTTCTTATTTAACATTTTGTTGGTGCTCTTTTTTTTACATTTTTGCTATCGCACCGCAAATCACGGTCAGACGTACCTGTCTCGCAATTTAAACCATCCAAAAACAGGTGCACTTTCACATTGTTATTTAGCAGCTTGCATTTGTGAATAAACGTTCATTTATAAGCGTTCTTATGATACAGACTTGTCATAAATGAATTCAAAAGTGATCAACAAATACGGCTTCAAATTAAAACCTTTAAAGGGCATAGGCATAGCTCTGACAAAAATATTTGAATACAGCGAAGATGCGCAACCAGGCTTGGTACAAATCATCCTTGCCAAGTTCCGTTGAAATCTGGCCAGAAGATCAGGAGAACTAGTCCGGACAAAGATTATTTATTTAAACCTTAAAAACCTTAAAAGAGCCATAACTCTGCCAAAAAGCATTTAACCTGAACACGGCGAATATATGCACATCTAGGCTACGTACTGGTCGTTGAAATCCGGCAAGGGGTTAAGGAGAACGAGAACTAGGCCGGACAAAGTCTGTGTACTAAAACCTTTAAAGGATCATAACTCTGCCTAAAATCATTCAACCAGAACAAGGCGATAATAAAAATAACTAGGCTTCAGGTACTGATCGTCCCTGCAAAGTTTCACTAAATTTAGCCAGGGGTAAATGTAGAATGGTGTTATGTTTCGCTTCCATGATAAACCATTGTTCGGAACAAATTGAAGAAAAAGCAAAACATTTGGTTATACCGCCGTTCAAATAATCTGTACCATAATTTGTAAATTCGGACGATTTGAACCGTGGTACAGGTGATTGAAACCGCAATACAAATTATTTCAACCGTAGTACAAATTATTTGTACAACAGTATAAATGATTTGAACCGGTTCAAATATTTAAAGAGAGGTTATTTGAGTTTTTGTTAATTTGGCTTTCCATAGGAAAGTGATTCACAATTTGCTTTTTTAGATTTTTACATTATCAAAATTAAAAATGTTATGTTGCCATATACTTCTATCTGGGAGTAATACATTTGACTGCTGTAACAATAGTGCACCGGTAAAACAATACCAGTACACAGCTACGTTTTTACAGGGCACATGATCTTATCACCTTTATCAGTATTTATTAACATTCACACTAGCGTTCGTTTAGTGCAGTGTGACGGCTGTAAAAAGTCTCCCCGTGCTACGAATCAGTAGTGTTAATTTTACTGGTCCTTTCGGACCAGCGAGCCCAATATAGGTGGCTTTGAAGTAGAATACCGCTTAAGCCGGTGCTACGATACACCTGTGTTTTTTCAGACCGGTGCAACGGTTTAATTTATCAGTGATCAATAACATTGATGCATCTGAGTTTTATTATTGGTGACCATTTATTTCTCTCTGATGCAGCTCTGAATAACCTATACTGTTAAACATTTGATTCAATAAAATCGATAAAATACTGACTCAATTATCATCCCAGCTCTGGTGTAACATTATCGGTGAAATATATTCAACTTTTACATTTTATGTGTGCCTTAATAATGTAAAGGGTAGAGCTAGGTGCATGATACAGGCGTGATATTCCAGTGATAGCACTGTAAATATGAGCATTAAGCTCACTGTTACAAGTAGACACCGTCATTATGTACAATGACTGAACGGCATTTACCATATGGATCTTATTGGTTCGTACTGGTGCTTTGACCTAACCAATACTTTGTTAAACACAAATACATAGATGGAGACGAGCATGCAACTGACCTTTCTGTCATTTTATTTTTAAATCCTAAATCTGTTTCGCAAGAAAAACTACAAACAGAATCAATCAGTGTAATTTGCCAACAGGTCGTGTGATAAGAATCAATTTAATTTGACCAGAGGTCATGTATGGTATTACGTCTCTGATATAAAAACAAACATAATTCACTCATACTTTTTCATAACATAAAGTAGACGCATTTGAATGTAGACGAACCCTCTTGCAACTCGGTAATATCAGAACATGAGATGTTCCTATTGATATTTTAATAGACAAAATATTGATGGTCACTTTTGTAATAAAGCATGTACTTACTTCAAACCAGGACTTTATTTCTATATAGTCTATCTACTGTCCCCGTGCAAACACAAAACTCGATTTATTACTATTTTATTTAAGAAATGATAAGGTAAATAACGAGTTTAAATAATCATAAGAAATTGTGACGTACATCACCGACCTCTTGCAGTAATCGCCCGAAAAACGCAGCGACGAAATTTTACATATTTCCTCAGTTTTATTGTGTCTTTCCAGTTTAAAATGTACCTATACATTGTATTTTGCTTAAATACTTTTTTTTGTTATAATTTTAATCACATATCTTGAAAAAACGTTATTTGAAATGAATTCGTAAATGGCCCCTCCAATTACGAATTCGCAAATGGCGTTTCATCGTGTCGATAATTCGGAATTATCGAGTTTTCGTAATTGGATTCGTAATTGGCGTGCTACATTCATACGTTTTAAAATGTGGCAGTTGTTGGTGGGATAGATACTTTAAATGTAACAAACTGAACTCATCTGTATAAAGGTAATGTTTATAAATACATTTATTATATATGTATTTTTAAATCATATATATAAGTAATCTCATTTTTAACTCATTCATCGTCTCTGTCCAACGTCTATCGTTAATACATGTGATTCATAACATTTCTAACATTCCTTTGGGGTTCACCTAAACTTGGTGTTATCCTTTTTTGCTGGTTATTTATAAGATATTCTAATTTTCGCGTCTTATTCACTGTTCAAAAACACAATTTTGTTTATTCCTTACGGTCGCCATGTTTTGGTTGAGTGATTTTTGGCGGAGTTATGGCACTTTAAAAACCTTGTCAGGACTAGTTCTCCTGATCCCCTGTCCAGATTTCAATGAATACTGATCAACACCAAGCCTAATCAGGCATATCATCACCGTGTTCCGGTTGAATAATGTTTGGCAGTTATGACCCTTTAAACGTTTTAGTACACAGACTTTGTCCGGACTAGTTCTCTTTAACTTTGGCGGAGTTATAGCACTTTAAACCCTTGTCAGGACTAGTTCTCCTGAGGCCCTGTCCAGTTTCAATGAAACTTGGCAATGAAGATAAATACCAAGTATTATTGCGCATGTCGTCGTTGTATTCTGGTTGAATAATGTTTTGACAGAGATATGGCCCTCTAATGGTTTTATACTATCTTTGTTAAACTTGTTCGCCGTGTTCCGGTTGAATGATTTTTGGCGGAGTTATTGCACTTTAAAACCCTTGGCAGGACTAGTTCTCCTGAAGCCCTGTCCAGATTTGAATGAAACTTGGCAATGAAGATAAATACCAAGTCTTTTTGCGCATGTCGTCGTTGTATTCTGGTTGAATAATGTTTTGACAGAGTCATGATCACTTTCGTACTATCTTTGTTAAACTTGTTCAAAAGTTTATCAAAAGAGGTGATGACCCTATCATTTTGCAAAGTACTGCATGCTTGGTGTTGGACCCTTTTACAGTTCGCCACTATGCTTTTCTCTTTAATTGTACGATGACCGGTCAGGCTGTGGACCCTATGATGACGCCTACCTAAAGCCCATTGGGACGGTGGCGTTTGATGTTTGTCTGTGATCTTTCTTGTCGTGCCCTTAATGGTTTATTCTCTTGTTGCTCTGGCTTCTGCCAAGTCACTGAGTACCTTCATTGTGGCTTTCTAGGCTATTGTTTTTTTTGTATTATATTTACACGAGCATATTTGTGTTTTACTTATATTGCCTATTGATGCTGCCTTGTTGGTTAGAGATTAGATCATGGCGGGGATTTTATTATTTACACTGTCCTGTTATAATGGGATGACAGTAGGGTAAGTGTGAGGTTTGATGCACCCTAGAACCGGTTTAAACCCCCAGTGGCCAATTTGCCACTAACCGTTCCAAGGCGGTAGCCCTATTGTCAACCCTTTTTTGTTTGTGATGTCGTTTGCTTTTCTTATTTCTTTTGCCTTCTTGTTTGTCTGTTTGCGTGTTTGTTTCTGTGTTTTGTGGTTGACTGTCCTCCTTGAATGCTACTTTCCCTGTCCGATCTTTTTATATTTGTTTAATACACAACCGTTTTCCCGATTAGTTCTCCTGAACCGCTGGCCGGATTTCAACGGAACAAACTTGGCAAAGATGTTCAGTACCAAGCATAGATGCGCGTATTATCCTTGTGTTCCACGTGAATGATGTTTTGCGGATTTATGGACTTTTCTCCATTGGGGAAGACATCTGTTTTTACTAAATATAAACTCTAGTTTGTATGGATTCTAACAATAATTTTATATCGACCCGAGTTTCTATACCCGCTCCCAACCTCACTCCCGCATTATTTTAGCCTTGTTTTCTGATGGTATATACTGTCTATATAATTTATTATTCTGTGAAAAAATCGAATAGTCGAGCTTCGCTGTTCTCTCACAGTTCTTTTTCTATTTACAATTTACATGCCTCTTGATACCATATTCTATTCTTATTCTAATATTTGAGGTTTGACATATTATTGTTGATAAAAGGTAAGCTCCTCACAAGCTAGGAACTCATATTAGGGTCTGTCAGAGATTCACATTGAAAAATAACAGCATCGCTAACACATTTCAGTGAACACGAAGCTCTTCCCCCATCACCAACAACTGTCGGTGACGCCCAATGAAACGCTCCCACCTTCTCCAATACATTTCTGTGACAATGAAACCCTTCCCCCATCGCCAACATATTTCATGACAATGAAACACTTCCCCCATTGCCAAGAAATTTCAGTGACAATGAAACGATTCTCCCATCGTCAAGACATTTCAGTGAAGATGAACCTCTTCCCCCATCGCCAAGACATTTCAGTGACGATGGCACGCTTTCCCCTTTCCCAAGACATGTCAGTGACAATGAAACGCTTCCCCCATCGCCAAAACATTTCAGTGACGATGAAACATTTCACCCACCGCAAAGACATTTCAGTGATGATGAACCGCTTTCCCCTTCGCCAAGACATTTCAGTGATGATGAAACGCTTCCCCCTTCGACAAGACATTTCAGTGATTTTCAGTGATGATGACAAGCTTCCTCCTTCGCCAACACATTTGAGTGACGATGAAACGCTTCCCCTTCGCCAACACATTTCAGTGACAGTGAAACGCTTCCCTCTTCGCCATCACTAAATTTCAGTGAAGCTGAAACCTTTTCGCCATCATCAACTTTTCTTGATAATGAAAGTTATTATGATTTTATATCGCCATCACTAAATTTCAGTGAAACTGAAACCCTTTCGCCATCATCAACTTTCCTTGATAATGAAAGTTATTATGATTTTATATCGCCATCACCAACGTCACTTACGTTCAGCGATAATGAAACAGAAACCACAAAAGGCCTTAGATTTAAGGGAAAACGACACATTGTCACCTTATGTGTCATTATTACATGATAACTCCATGTCACTCTTTGGAGACTCTGGAGATGCAAGTTATGGAAGTGACAACCATTTGATCTTTACTGCTGACGCTTCACAGCAAATTGATCCTACTCTAAATGGAAAAGATTTATGTGATTTTGAGGACCCAGTTTTTGTTGAAATTTGCTCGTGTTTTTATTGTTTTTATTGTGCAACGATGAAACACGAAGAGCTCCCACAATGCTTTCCAATAGATAGGAGCACACAGACATAACTAAAAGGAGTCTTATTTAAATCATGTGTTTCGTCTCAAACTGAAGAAGATGATGACAAGATAGTGATAAACTTTGATAATATTATTTCAAACAATATTGCATTTGTTTTTGAAAATAGTGACGTACAGACCCAAACCATAGTAGGCTAGTTGGTATAATTGTATAGTGTGAAGTTACATTGTATTTTAAGTGTTTTTTTAAAAAACAGAGATATTATAGACAATTACTTGAGTGAAGATGAAGACAGTTATCTAAATTGGTTACACTCTATAACTCTGGAGTTTGGAAACCTCTTTATTACAGATTGTCAAAGACTATAAATTGGTATGCAAACCTAAGGCAAACACATATTTTCAAATGAAACTTAATCAATTTCGTGATGAAAGATATACATTCCCCAAAAGCGTCCCATTCAAGAAAAGAAAGACTGAACTTGAAACAGAGAATAATAACATCTCTAATCTTGAAGTGGCTAAGAATGTTGCTGTTTCTCTCGCTGCAGACCTAAAACAATCCCTTGATGAAATTAAACATGTTTCTGATGAAAACACAGAACTTAAAGACAAACTTAAAAGCAGTAACTCTTCAAAGAGAAAGTTGAAGAAGAAATTAAGTTTCCACTGCAAACAATATGAACAAACAGTGCTTGAGTCTGTCTCAAAAGCAATTAGTTGAGGTGATGTCAACCCAAAGTAATGATGAAACATCTAAATTTGGGAGAAAGATTGAAGGGTTTCATGTTACGGATGCAGATGGTAATCTTTATGTTCTTGGTCTATGACAAATGGTAACAAAACCTGGACAGGAAACATTATCAACATTTCAAGATATTCTTTCTGACATTGATAATATGAGCAAAACAACTAACCATCCTGTAAGCAAGCATATTCTTATGAATATTGTCTCTACAATGTTGTAGCATGTTCGGAGACATTTCCTTTGATGAATGCAGAGCATTAAATCGTTTAATTTAGGGTAAAGATAGAGTCTGTCTCAGCTCGTTGGTTATTTAAACGCCCATCTCGGTGTTTAAATAAGAAGAAATATAAAAATATCGGACAGGGAAAGCAGCATTCAAGGACGACAGTCGACCACAAAACACAAAAACAAACACGCAAACAGACAAACGAGAAGGCAAAAGTAATACAAAATGCAAACGACATCACAAACACAAAAGTGTTGACAATAGGGCTACCGCCTTGGAACGGTCAGTGGCAACAAAGGCCACTGGGGGTAGCCAACTCGCTGAGACCAGACTCTATCAATTACTTAGAACTGGCAGCAACTCAACAGAAGTTCAACACGTTGTTACAGGAATATCGTAGATTAATATTAATTGAAGACCTAGGGCAAACATGGCATGATATGTCAAATCCAGAACAATTATCTCAAAGTAAAAAAAAATAATCTGTGCTCTTCATGCTCTAGTTCACATTGCAGAATCTGCATTTTTGAGTTTAAGAGTAGCTGAGGATGCTTGCTTTGGGAACGAATCTCCGATATTTGACACGCGTTTCAAGAATGGCAAGGAATGTGGTACCACCCGGCTTGTACGAACAGTCAGTAAAGGATTTGCTTGTGGTGGCGATGAGACATTTGGTGTTTATGGATCATTCTACATATTTGCTCGAGACTTTTGTTGAAAGAGAATAAAATGCGGTGGGTGCCTATAGAGCGATTTCATGGAAACAGGTTCAACATTTTTTTCTCAAATGCAGCAAACATCTTTATGCATGAAAAGATCACAGAATGCCTGACTGGAGATTCATCCAATAGGTTACTAAAATCTATCAAGCATGACATGGATGTTCCAGAATATGTGGCTGGTATGAAAGCATTGGGTCTTGTGTCTTATCTGGGTACAACACCACTTTGGTGCTTTGTCGAAGATAAAGATGCGAATATAATGGACAGTTCTCATTATTATAATGAGATCATCACTTTTTTAAGTGAATCTGTTCATCACATACATGACTTCCTAGATGGAAAAAGGACACTGTCGTTTTGTGATGAAAAACACCTCTACTCAAGTGTTGCATTTCAAAAACTGATTGGACCTTGGGCTAATGATGATAAAGTAATGACGATTCTCAACACCTTATTACCAGCTATTTAAAAAATAGTAGGCATATTGTTTGGTGACTTCTTAGAAGATTAGAAGTGGAGTAATGCAATCACTGCGACTAGAGAGAAAACAACAGGTGTTCCAACGAATAATAAAGTTTCTGAAACAACATTTGGGCATGTTGACAGAATCTTGAGAGAAAATCCCAACATTTTCCCACTAGACGTCATTGAAGAAGGCATATATTTCTAACTTCAAAATTTCACTAAACAGAGGAAAAATATAGTCATTGAACATTTTCACAATTATTTTCATAACATTACGTTTATTGAAAACAACAATTAATTTTTCGATTGCATATATACATATCTTTCAAATCATACAAAAATAGTTATAATCCTCATTCGTCTTTTTACTCTAAATAGCAAACATATATGGACCGTACCCCACCCACTTTTGTTTTTACCGAAAAATTAATTTAAGATAAAAAATTATGTTCTAATGATCAACTTTTTTTAAAACTTGTATATGTCAAAGTCCTATGACATTTCTTTCAAAACAAGTAAAAAAATATATAGGTCACCAGGCTTCTAATTATTTTTTATTAAAAATTCTTTAAATTACATCCATTTTGGAGTTATTTTGACATTTTCAATTTAAAATACTGTACACACGATATTGACATGGAGATCGAAAATAAAATCAGCACAGTATCTACTTTTATATATGTATTCCACTACTGAAAAACAAAAAGCTGATTTATTCTATAGCAAAAGGATAAATTCTACTCAGAGCTAACCATACCCCCTATTTTGTTGACAACAAAAAATGATCACAAATGACGGAAAAAATATGAAAACAAATTTTGTTTAAAATTTGGTATGTTACCATCCTTAATCCTACATTATATCCATATCTACTAGAATGGAAAAAATGAAACAATTATGTTGTCAAATAAAACTTTGATTTAAAAAATAAAATGTTTAGACTTGAAGATGTCAAAACTTGCCCAGCCAACATCCTCTAAACCAAGTGTACCTATATTAAGACACCACCTGCGTTAAGAAACCAAATGTTCTCTATCCTTTATGTATAATTTCATATGATATGATGATGGCACTCTCTACCTTATGGTTGTATTGAGTAGACAGATGTTTGCATTATGATGAGCAGGGAGATCTGGTGATGGCACTCCCTACCTTATAGTTGTATTGACTAGACACATGTATGTGTTATGACGAGCAAGGAGATCTGGTAATGACACCCACTACCTTATACTTGTATTGACTAGGCGGATACACTTTAAATAGTATGTGAAATGGATTTAGAAAAACAAATTTAAAGGTTGTGTGGTGTATTTTTATGTTGATGTTATAGTGTTTTATACTTGTGTTAAATTGAGTAGTCTTTGTTGAGATTCAGGAGAGTTGTTATTACTTTGAACTAAAATGGTGATGACATTATTGTTTTACCAATATGAATTTTAGTTGTATTCATTAATAGGTAACACAGTGTCAGTTTTACATGACATTTGCAATACAATATATTATTTTTTATATATGAATGGTATAAACTATGCAAAATATACTGATCATTATTCATGAAATCATCATACAATTTTCTTAGTATTCATCTCTTGAAAACTGATATATGAATTATTATTATACATGACATTGTGTGATAATTGAACATATACAAGCTCCACAACACAGTTTTGACTTCATATTTGCAAATTACACTATTGCAACAGGAATTAAAATGACATTTAATATGATTCTTCTGTTATGGAGTTGTTAAACACCGCTTACTCTCCTTTGATTTGAGTCATGCCAAATTGTATTAAGTCCTTTTGCTGCTTTGTTGCAACTGATTTGAAACATATCATTGTTTAAAAATTACAATAGGTGTTATGTTATTACAATACATTAGATAAGTGTAGTTATGTCTACTATTGCATACATTTCTAATCCACCTTTACCATGTTTACTTAAAGGGACACGCGGCATTATTGATGTGTTACAAATCACGGCATCCCGTTAGTTTTTCTACAAAACTACGGTACATATTTGCAATCATTAAGATTAATTATTAAAATAGTTCAAGGCAAATTATATTTACGTGTCGCTAACTTTTGATAAATTAGCATGAATAATATATTCAAACAATTTCTAGAATAACGATGAAAATTGAAATCTCAATATTTTGTTTAATTATATGAAAGCAGTTTTAAAAGTCAAAATGTTGCATGATTAGTAAATCGAGGTGCTTATTTTATTGCTCGATATACAACTCAAGATTGCCGTGTGTCCCTTTTAACTTTGAAGTGGTGCGTAAGGAAACCGAATGGAGAAATAACTACAAAAGTATGAACCACCAATCGGAACTTTTTTACGTTAAATGTTTTAATGTTATGAAAATAAAATGACATAAATTATGAATGCATCAAGAATATAATCGTATAAGTTGTATCATATGTTGTCTATCATCGTTTAATATTAAAATTTCAATTTGAAATTATTGCTTTACTTTTTGTTTTATTATTAAAATAGTAATGGTAATGGTCTTGAATTCACTGAACAATACCTACCTAGAAGTTGAATTGGCTTTGCTTGTTAGTTTCTTATCTTAGTATTTTATGTTTAATTGTTAACCCGGGGCTAGAGGGCGTGAGCGGTAGCTAGCATATTTCACTACCGCTCATGAACAGTCTCAATCAAACCGAGACTGCAATATGTCGTATGTGTCGTGCTCGGCCGTTTCCAAAGGTCCATTATCATACTCTTTTTATATAGGTGCATGAACAAGTGAAGCTTATTCCATAGAGGTATTTTGCTTTGTTGTGGAATGGATTGTACTGTTTATGTATATAAGTTTTAACTGACATGACATAAATAATATCTTTTTATATATAATAATTATTACTACTTCAATCATTAGATATAGACGATATTACATAAGTGCTTGCTTAAATGTTAATATTAAACACGTTGGATAAATGTATATGATATGATGGGAGGCTCTGCTGAGCATTATAATAATTAAGCCAACAAACACGTTTAATAAATTCATTTTTAAACAATCTGGAAACTTGTATGGCATAGAGATTATTTAACTGCTTGGATTGATTTCAGGGAATCCTTCATGAGATGGTAGGCATGTGGTTATTTTCGCGAACGAGCTGATGACAGTGAATCAATAAACATGCCTACCATTGAGTGAAGGATTTCCCCATAGTCCTAAGTTGTATCTGTTTATCCAAATTGTATATGTAAATGAAACAGACAAAAGGTTATTATAAATGAAGTGTCTACTGAGTTCAATTATTTTTTAGTTATATTCATCATTTTTTACTGTAAATAATGCAATCATTGTTAGATGGAATACAAGGTTTTATAAAGACGTTGAGATGTCAGTGCCAATCAGTACATTCCTAAGCTGATCTGGGTTGTTGTTCGATTTTTTAAAATATTTTTTAAGGTTTCAGTAGCCATTACGATTTTCTAACTCAATATTAATATTTCTATTTCAAGTACTGTTTATACAACGTACTGATTAGCACCGGCCGTTCATTTATTACTATGTATTATTGTATACATGTGTTTGATAATATGACATTTTGAAAAAATAATGCGATAAAGCAGTTGATATTTTACTGTTTATGTGTGCATTGTAATTGTATTTTACTGTGTATGTGTGTATATTTTATATCTGTATGAATTGCCTACTGGACCTACTGCTGTGGCTATTTATGAGTCAGATGACACGCTGTACATTGTAACTAGTCATTTATATTTTTTTTGTATAGTATTTTGTAATACAAAAACGAATGGCACACAGTTAATAGAATATAATAGAATAGTTTATTTCAAATCCAATAGGCATCTATCTGCCCGTGAGGTACAAATATGATAATATAATAATGACAGACAGTGATATTTTAAGACACAAATAAGAAATAATACAAAACTGAAATACGCATAACAATAGCCTGGTATGCATTATATCAATGAATAATAATATGAACTTATATCGAGGAGAAGGTGTTCAATATATAGTAAAAATATCTTGCGACCTTTTTTAAACATCTACTTAATATTTTGCCTCAAAAGTATAACATGTTATATATAAACTTATCCGCACATACACACACTTAAACTCTTAAATACATACTAACCTACATGTATACTCATACAAAAATATACTTATACAGTACTTACAAAAAGCATGTAAATTAAAAACTATCTACATATATAAATAACCATGCTAATTATCAAAATATAATATTTTATTTCTTAATATAAATGCCTTGTAGATGAATATACCCAATTTGTTTAAAACTAACTTATTTTGACTTTTTAACTATTTAACAAATTTAAACATATATGGTCTTTTCCAGTAATACGGATGAATATATGACGACCATAGTTCCTTATATAAACTGCATTCTAGAATGAAGTGATATATCACACTTTCTTTCGTGGAAAGGAGTACTAGATGGTCTTGACCATCTGCCAGCTTCAACCTCTAACCTATGAGATGATACTCTAAACTTTGCAAAGACCTTTAAATACTTAAAAATATGTATTTTTTCAAAATATGTCTGAAGCCTAAATTCATAGATATTTCTATAAAATAGTGCATGACTGATATAAATATATTGTACGAATTGTAATGTTGTAAACAATATTGTACTGTGATAGGAATTAAAGTATTAAACTAACCAAGCAGTTAAAAAACCTATATAAATTTTAAATCAGTTTGTGTATAATTTTAGTCAAAATGTTTCCCTTTGTTGAAGGTTATCAGTGGAAGACCTCGACGTCAGCAACATTTTATTGATGTCATGACTCGGCATCACAGTTAGTTATTTTTGTGTTAGGATATTGTTCTTAATATCTAGCGATAAAGAATCTTCTATTACCATATAGATATAACTCAACAAAATACTTTTATTAGATTACAAAATTATAATATTAAATGATTGGATTTGAATTTTCAACATAGTGTGTACTGTATACATATATTCTTATATTCTTGTTAAAATATAAAAAGACCAACCTCTCATTATAATGTTATGAGGTTGCACAGTATTT
Organism: Cyrtodaria siliqua; assembly: GCA_037043455.1. Classification (NCBI taxonomy): domain Eukaryota; kingdom Metazoa; phylum Mollusca; class Bivalvia; order Adapedonta; family Hiatellidae; genus Cyrtodaria; species Cyrtodaria siliqua. The sequence goes on from JAWPHD010006455.1 coordinate 23,071, forward strand.
TTAAAAGTTAATGTGCATCGTGTGGTTCCAGGGGAAAGAATAGGAAAACTTCAGATCCCGTTAGAGGGGTAGGCAGAGGGGTAGAACCCCGTAAATTCATGGTAATTTTATCAAGTTTTGTTCATGCTCATTCAAGGTCTTCATCATGACCCCTGCATTGTTTCATCAGGTGCTATCTCGCTCAAATCACTGGAGCAGTGGCAGAAAAACAATAAACGTGGCTCCAGCGTAAATGGTGTGTCTACAATAGAATTTGCAGCAACTCTGCTGTTCTGCAGGTGAGAAGGTTCTAGGCCCATTCTCCATATTTTATCTCGATGTAAATGGAGGATGAGCCTTGCATGTTCATTCCTGTTAGGCGCCATATAACCGTTCGTGTGTTGGTGCCCCTTAAAACCCAATTCAGTTCAATTCAATTAAAAGTTAATGTATTTGAGGTATAGTAGAATCTAACTGATTATAATATATATATAACATAATATATAAACAACAACTGTTTCTGTGTAAAAGTTATTGATCTGACAGAAAAAAAGAAGAAAAGATTTGTATTTTTTTTAGAAGCTAAAGAAAAAACCTTTAAAATGAAAAGACCTTTAAAAGAATGATATATATTTCTTTCTTTTTTTAAAAAAAACAATATTATCAACAACTACTTCTTTATTTCTGCCAACTCAATTCTGGTTTTAATTGGCACATATTGTTGTCTGATGAGAGATACAGAGTAATTGATTTCTTTCTAATTAAGAAACAGACTGAATTTAATCACGTTATGCCGACGTTTTACTGGGCAAATATTGGATTTGTAATAGGTCATATCTCCTAACTTGTGTTCGTTTATTTCTGTCAACTCATTTCTAGTTTTAATTCACTTATTGATGTCTGATGAGAGATACAGAATAATTGATTGCTTTCTAATTAAGAAACATACTGAATTTAATCACGATATACCGACGTTTTTCTGGGCAAATATTGGAATTGTTTGCGCACGGTCTCCTAGCAATATCATATACGATAATATCTGAGCGATCAACACTGAACGTATGATATACAGTTTAAGGAAAAACAGTTGGTATATTCTAAAGACCAGCAGAATAAGTGTATCACTATATTCGCGGTATATTTAGACATTTACAACTTTTTGACAGCGAATAAGTTCATCGTATTACACATACAACATGTATAGGGTTGATACTTAACACTGATAATTAATTTTATAATATTTCTTAAACAGCGGTCAGATATGTCAGATACTCTATCCGTAAGTAAGCAATACAGACTCTTGGCAATCCTAATATGAGTAATTGCTATATCATTCAGATTTGAAACTGGTAAATGACATATGACTGTCGCAAGATGACCTTAGTGGTTGGGGCTAACTCAGGAAAGAATCAATGACGGTGAATGCATTTACACAAGTTTAATGCAACTTTTAAAATATGTTAAATATATATACAATTATCAAAAAAAAGAAGCGAATACACAGATGAAATATGAAAAGAATGTTCTCATGAACGTTTAAGACGTTCTTAGTATTATAACAAATGCTGAATGTGTCGACTGATTATATACGACACTAAAGTGTTGTTAAAGTTATAACAATGTTGATGTTCACACGAATTATAATCTAGCGCGATAACTGTGATGCGCGAGAGCTCATGAATATGATGATGCGCGAATCCAATGGGTGATTGTCATCAAATGCCTTCTATAAGGGTTGATGACGCGATATAATGATGATTAACCTCCACTGAGGTTGTGGATGATGTTCCTCCAGTGAGGACTGATAAGGGGACCACCTCGTGTCCCGGGGGTTGTCGATTCTATAACCTGGCCATGTCGCACAGGTACGTGGACCGTCTCCACCGCTCGTTAACGTTATATGTTGATTCTAGTGTCGAATCACTTAAAGGGCTTACACACCCTAAAGGCTTAGCTCCATTCCGGGAGGCTTATATTCAAACCTGGATGGCTTAGGCTGTAATAATACATACGTTTTAGATGTCGGTTGATAAACATAACAAGCTTGCATAATTATCATTACCCAAACAAATCATTATTTAATAAATATATGTAAGCTGTACGAATGATGAGTAGCAATGGATGTATATTCTACAATATTCTACGCGTCGAACATTTATACTAGTCACTCATCTCATTGTTAACTAATGCACCTAATATACAACATTATCAATTCAATCGTGTATTACAATCACTGAGTTATACGCCAACGTTAACTAATGCCCTTATTATACCACGTTATCCAATTAATTTTGTTTTACAATTAATGATCATTTACAATAATTACATCTAATAAAGTAACTTCAAAATCATATGCTAGTCTCAAGTTAATGTTTGAGAAACATGAAAGCTAACTGGATGTCGTAACCGCCAACAAAGATGGCGCCGCCCACTGAATACAAATGTACGATAAAAGTTAATAAAATAAATACTGACCACATATTGCCTGTGAATTTCGCCGTCCAACTTCTGCTCCAAACAAAGCAACTATCAAACAATCCCGGCCAAAACTAGAAGACAATGGATTTTATAGCAAACATTACGCCCAAACCATTATTTCCCAGTTCATTCCGTGACATACGTGGCTAAATTCGCAGTATTGAATTAAAATAAACACGAAAGGACTCTTATACAATTTGGCCTTTTAAGGAGATAGACCTATACCTTTACATGCATTAGCACAAAACTAACTTATTAAACGGCCTTTCCGGACGCCCTCTGGCGGCCACTTAAAATGTGCACGCTTTTACGTGTTACCTGAATATATCATGGATATTGTGAATTGGTTTTAACTGAACAATGGATTAGGGTGTAATTAACAGGTGCTTACAAGAGCTATGTACGACCAATACGCTCTACCCGTGACATTTTGTGACAATGACAATCATGATTAATGGATGTACCGAACATATATGTTGCTTCTATTTTCTCGTGTAGATGTTGTTTGCTTGTATGCTTGTTTGGGTTGACACTGTTCTTTGATGCTACATTTCATGTTCCTTTTAAACTTGTAAACCATTAAATTACTTCTTGTAATTTTAACAAAATCCGATAAACTGTTTCATCTTATAAAATAAAGGTACAATATTAACATAAGCAAAACCATCAAAATTTACACCAATACACAACTCGCTCAAAATTATACAAAACTGTACCCCAAAGAAACACCATTCTCACTTATATATAGGGATGTCATACCATTATTCCCACTCATATAAAGAGGAATAACACCACTATTACCACTCATATATAGAGACATCACACCAATATTCTCACACATTATATAGAGGTATCACACAGCTATTCTCACTCATGTGTAGTGTAAGTACCGGCTTTGAACGGTCAGTCGGCAATAAGGCCTACAGGTTATCTTGAATCGATTTTATGTGTACATAACCCTCGCGATTATCCTGTTTTCAGCGCCCAAATAGACAGGACAGTGTAAACAAAACTACATCCGCTCAAAAGGAATTCTCTAAAAATAAAGTCCACATCCAGAGAAAATAACAAAAGAAACACTAAGATGTTGTTGTAAAGCTATATAAAATACCAAATAAGAAACATCTCAGGATGTATCCAGAATTGTACTGTACAACCACAGCAATTGCAGCTAAAGAGAAAACAAATCTAGGGTACGACCAGAAAACCCGAAGGACGAAAGTTCATGCACCTACCTCTCTTGGTCGGGGTCTCAGTAGGTGCAATCATAAAGTCCCAAGAGGTTGTCCAATCATCGCACAAGGGAAAAGTGAAGCGTAGTCACTGTGACTGACTGTAGAGTTGTCAATCACTAAACACGCAGTGCGTTGTAATACTAAAGGGTCGTAACCTTTTCTGACGAACTTCCTGATTACTTTTATAACGTGAGGCATCACACCATTATTCTCACTCATATATACAGGCATCACATCCTTATTCTCGCTCATATATAGAGGAATCACACATCTATTCTCACTCATATATAGAGGCATCAAACCACTATTCTCACTTATATATAGTGTCATTACATCAATATTCTCACTCATATATAATCGCATCACACCATTGTTTTCACTCATATATAGTGTCATCACACCACTAGAATATATAGAGGCATCACACCACTATTAATGTCTTCATAGGAATTGCCCACGTCTAAATTTCACAGCAGGTCTGCATACTTTGTTGCTGTTCGGAAGTTAAAACTGAAATCTGAAAAAATACATATAATACAAACGTTTGCCTGAATGTTTATTTTCATCTCTTCCTATTATATAACTCCTATTAAAGAAACAAAATACATACATTCTCTATCCTATCATGTGTTGCTTCAGTCAAATACAATTGAAATCTTAATTAAAGAAAGATAAAAAATATCGGACAGGGAAAGCAGCATTCAAGGACGACAGGCAACCACAAAACACAAAAACAAACACGCAAACAGACAAACGAGAAGGCAAAAGTAATAAAAATCTAATAAAAAATGCAAACGACATCACAAACACAAAAGGGTTGACAATAGGGCTACCGCCTTGGAACGGTCAGTGGCAACAAAGGCCACTGGGGGGTTAAACCGTAAACCCATATCTACATTGATTGTATAATCGTTCTTTTATACTGCAGATGTATCCTTATACAAAGAAATTCTTTTTAAAAGTTAACAAGGAGACAAATATCATAACTCTTTTTTTTTTCTTTTGTCTTAAATTATTAAATAAAAAAAACAAGAAGACATACTGGTAATTAACTAATTTAAATGTAAATGCAAGAGTCTTTGTACATCTAAACTTGGAAATATTGAAAAATAATCGTCTTGTGGACTCTAGAACCTGATTTAAATCCCCCAGCGGCATTTTTTGCCATTGACCGTTCAAAGATTGAAGCCCTATTGTCAACCCGGTTATGTTTGTGATGTCATATCTTGCTTTTTATTCATCTTTGTAGTTGTTGTTTGTTTCTGTGCGTGCGTGTTTGTGGCTGACTGTGGATCTTGAATGCTACATTTCCTGTTCAACTTTTATATCTACTTCTTTTGTTACAGTAATGATAGTCTTAGTGATAAGAGTATGCCCAAAGACTGTCTCATACACACACTACATAATATCTCCCCTTCTATTCACATGCCAAATTGATGTTATTTCCATATGATGCAATGTTTTTCATTTAAATTTAGACCCACTGTCAATAAATAAATGGAGGTCATATTTGTGATGGACAATGTTTTGATCATTTTTGTGTAAATTAACGTTTGAACTCAACATTCCAACGCGCAAAGCAACTCGATAAATATGATGTATACATTATATGCAAGGCTTATTAGTTTCATTCCAACCAGAAATTAACACGGTCTTGTCTTATTTAATGCGTGGTCATAGCAGGGGTATTAAGTGTTGCAAGAACATTTTCGGAAAACCTTAACTGTATGGTCAGATACATGTAACTATTTTAGACAAATCTGGTTTAGTGTGTGTAACACCTTTAGCGCAGAGTAGATCAAAGTGAAGACTGGCCTGTAAGAATCTTTCCTTTCGACTCATATATATCAGATTGAAGAATGTTTAAGTGTGTGTTGTTTTAGTAAGAGCTGATATTTATTCGTGTGCAGGAGCAGTTTAAAGAAAATGTTAGATTGAGATTTGGCTTTCCTAAATAAAATGTGTACAAGGATAACAAAAGTAAGTATACAAAGAAACACAAAAGGATCGGACATGGAAAGTAGCACACAAGGAGGACAGCCAACCACAAAACACAGAAACAATCACGCAAACAGACAAATAAGAAGGCAAAAGTAATAATAAAAGCAAACGACATCACAAACACAAAAGGGTTGACAATAGGCCTACCGCCTTGGAACGGTCAGTGGCAAAGTAGACCACTGGGGGTTTAAACCGGTTCTAGGGTGCACCAAACCTCACACTTACCCTGCTGTCATCCCATTAAAACAGTACAGTGTAAATAAAGAAATCCCCACCAGATCTAATATCTAACCAACAAGGCAGCATCAAAAGGAGATATAAGTAAAACACAAATATGCTCGTGTAAATATAATACAAAAAAAACCAATAGCCAAGAAAGCCACAATGAAGGTACACAATGACTTGGCAGAAGCCAGAGCAACAAGAGAATAAACCATTAAGGGCACGACAAGAAAAATCATAGACAAACATCAAACGCCACCGTTTAAAAAAGAAAGTATGAAAGTGATCATGACCAAGAATCTTACGAAGTTTATAAATCAAATCACCATAGAAGTCAGTTTGTGATAGTCCTTGTCGCAGATGAGTCCTTAAATTACTTTTATATTTGGAAAGAAGATCAGGGTGACGATAATAAAATTTTGCAAAGGTTTTACGAAGTTTATGGTAACGGTAACTCTGACTGAGTAGCTTTTTAGTTCTACAAAGATTACGAATATTGAAGTCCTCAACTCGAGTACAAGCTCTTGAAAAACGAATAAGTTGAGACACATACACCCCATAAGAAGTTGCTTGGGGAACATCCCCATCCAAGTGGGGGTAATTAACAATGTCAAAATTACAAGCCGAATTTGAAATGTAGCATTCACAGAACACAGTCAACCAAACATACGCATACAAACGAACAACAACTACAAAGAAAAGGTATGTGACACAGCTAACATTGGATTGAAATGATTGACAATAGGGTACCCCCATGGAACGGTCAGGGCGAAAAGGTAGGAGGTGGGGGTCGGGTGAGGGGCGGGTGTAAACCAGGTTCTAGGATGCATTCTGGTTTGTAATGTCTTCTTTGGTTGCAGCGGTTTCGGTTTTTTAAATTGTCAGTAATAAACCAGTCAGATGACTGTTGGCTACAGGTTGCGGTATTATAAAAATATCATGGGTCTGGCCACGCTCCTTTCCAGGAGTGACCTGAGTCAGAAGTAAAAGGTCACAAAATCAAAATATGCCAGATAAGTGATTCAAAATACATTTTCGGAATTGTTAATGAATTAATAAATAAAATGTATTAAAAGAGAGCATTGTTTTTCACCAAATGTATTTTTTCAAACATGAACATGAGATTTCCCCCCACTTAAAAGAAAGTAAATCATTATTGTGGGTTTACATGTATACAAATACGGCGTCCCCCATGAAAAGTTCTGAAGGGGAAACATGCTGAATTGTAACGTCTAGAACATTAGGTTGGGATTTATCTTGAAAATAGGACACACCTTTATGAATTTGTATCTGCTGTTGTTCTTTGTATCTTCGGAAAAACTTGCATTGTGGCCATTGGGAAAAATTAGTACACCGCAACCTAAAACGTCTGTCGATTATCTAAATTGACAGTAACCGCTACTGTCGGATTATTGGTTTGCCATTGCGAACGTTTGTCAAATTGTCTAAAACGTCTGTAACTGAGACAGTCAGTTGATTGCTTTAGTAAACTTATTCCAGTTGTTTGAAACGCTATAAATAGTTTTATTTCACACTGTCACAAAACAGGTTTCCAGACGAAATCTAAATCTTGGCCGTTTTTTTCCCTAGTATTTTAAAGCATAATGTACGTACGTCTGGTCATATCATATAAAACGTATGTCATAGCTCTGCAAACTATCTAACATAACCTGACTGCTGTGGTGACGTGATTTACAAAAGTCGTTTTTCTAGCGCTTGTAGTCGAGTTGAGGACTTTAATATTTGAAATGTTGTGTAACTAAGACGCTACTCCATCAGGGCTAACTTCGGACAAACTTTGAACACTTTTATTGTAGTAAAAGTCGATATAAAAATCGAACAGGAAAAGTAGCATTCAAGGACGACAGTCAACCATAAACACAAGGATAAACAAAGAACCACTTTAAAGATGAATAAAAGGCAAGATGAGGCATCATAAAAACAAAATGGTTGACAATAGGTCTACCGCTTTGGAATGGCCAGTGACAAAATAGCCGCTGGGGGTTTAAACCAAGTTCTGGGGTGCACCAAACCTCACTCTTACCCAATTGTTACCCCAATAAACGGGACAGTGTAAATAAAGATATCCCCGTCATGGTAATAATCTCTAACAAACAAGGCGCATTAAATTGGCAATATAAGTAAAACACATACATGATCATGTATATATAATATAGAAAAGCAAAAGCCTAGAAAGCCACAAAGTAAGTACACAATGACTTGGCAGAAGCCAGAGCAACCAGAGAACAAACCGTTAAGTGTAAGAAAAGACAAGATTAAAGACAAATATCAAATACAAATACCGTCCTATAAGAATTTACGTAGACGTTATCATCGGGTTCTCAATCTGTCCGGTCATCGCACAATCAAGGAAGAAAGCATAGTGGCGAACAATAAATGGGTCCACCACTAAACATGCAGTACTTTGCAAAATGATAGGTCATAACCTATTTTGATAAACCTTATTAACAAATTTAATACAGATTGTATGAAAGTGATTATGTTGCAGAAAAGTTCTTAAATTACTTTTATATTTTAAAAGTAGAGCAGGGTTACGATAATAAAGTTTTGCAAAGGTTTTTCGAAGTTTACGGTAACGGTAGCCCTGCTGGAGCAGCTTTTTAGTTATAAAAATATTATTAATATTAAAGTCCTCAACAGGACTACAAGCTCTAGCGAAACGAATAAGTTGAGAAACATAGACCCCATAAGAAGTAGTTCGGGGAACATCCCTCATCTAAATGGGGATGTTAACAATATCAAAATTAAAATCATCTCTCTTGTCATAGAGTTTACTAATTAATTCCCATTTTCAATAGAGAGATGTAAATCAAGAAAAAAAGCGACATTTTCAGAAATGTTAGCTTTGTTCAGTTGAATTTCCTTAGGATAGATATTATTAACTTTAGTTAAAAGAAAGGATTGTCAATGTTGAATATGTCATCCAAATACAGAGAGGTGTCACTAAAGGCTTCAATTACATATGCCTAATCTACTTTTCAAATATAAATGTAATTTAAGAACTCTTCTGAGACGACAAGGACTGTTAGAACCCGACTTCTATTTGTGATGGGATGTGATCCTTGTATGATATTTGTCTTCAGTTGTTGACTTGTCGTACCCTTAATGTTTATTCTTTTGATGTTCTGGACCTTGTATTGCCTCTCATGAACAGACTCAATAAAACCTGCCATTGTCGCAAGATGACCCTAGTGGTTGGGGCTAACTCAGGAAAGAATCAATGAAGGTGAATGCATTTACATAAGTGTAATGCAACTTTTAAAATATGTTAAATATATATACAATTATCAAAACAAAAACAAGCGAATACACAGATGAAATATGAAATAACTGTTCTCATGAACGTTTAAGACGTTCTTAGTATTATAACAAATACTGAATGTGTCGAATGATTTTATACGACACTAAAGTGTTGTTAAAGTTCTAACTATGTTGATGTTCACACGAATTATGATCTAGCGCGATAACTGTGATGCGCGAGAGCTGATAAATATGATGATGCGCGAATCCAATGGGTGATCGTCATGAAATGCCTCCTATAAGGGTTGATGAAGCTATATAATGATGATTAACCTCCACTGAGGTTGTGGATGATGTTCCTCCAGTGAGGACTGATAAGGGGCCCACCTCGTGTCCCGGGGGTTGTCGAGTCTATAACCTGACCATGTTGCACAGGTACGGGGACCGTCTCCACCGCTCGTTAACGTTATATGGTGTTTCTAGTGTCGAATCACCTAAAGGGCTTACACACCCTAAATGCTTAGCTCCACTCCGGGAGTCTTATATCCAAACCTGGATGGCTTAGGCTCTAATAATACATACGTTTAAGATGTCGGTTCATAAACACACCAATCTTATATAATTATCATTACACCAACAAATCATTATCTAATAAATAAATACCAGCCACTCTCTAATTATGATGAGTAGCAATGGATGTATATTCTACAACGCCATGTATACGCGTCGAACATCTATACTAGTAACTTATCTCATTGTTAGCTAATGCACCTAATATACAACATGATCAATTCAATATTGTTTTACAATTAATGATCAATTACAATAATTACATCTAATAAAGTAACTTCAAAATCATATGCTAGTCTTAAGTTAATGTTTGCGAAACATAAAAGCTAGCCGGATGCCGTAACCTCGCCAATAAAGATGGCGCCGTCCACTGAATATAAATGTACGATAAGAAATTAATAAAATAAATACTGACCACATATTGCTTGTGAATTTCGCCGTCCAACTTCTGCTCCAAAGCAACTATCAAGCAATCCCGGCCAAACCTAGAAGACAATGGATTTTATAACCGACGTTCCGCCCAAAACATTATTTCCCAAATTCATTCCGTGACACACATGGCTAAATTCGCAGTATTAAAATCTACACGAAATGACCCTTACACAATTTAGCCTTTTAAGGAGATAGACCTATACTTTTACATGCATTAGCACAAAACTAACTTATTAAACGGCCCTTCCGGACGCCCTCTGGCGGCCACTTGAAATGTGCACGCTTTTTCGTGTTACCTGAATATATCATGGACATTGTGAATTGGTTTCAAATGAACAATGGATTAGCGTGTGACTCTTGCTTACAATAGCTGTTTACGACAAATACACTCTACCCGTGACATTTTGTGACAGCCATGGATAGTTTTAATTACACTGTCCCGTTTTATTGGGATGTCAATAGGTTAAGAGTGAGGTTTGGTGCAGCCTTGAACCTTGTTTAACCCCCAGCGGCTTTATTTCGCCATTGACCGTTCTAAGACCGTTCTCAAACCCTTTGTGTTTGTGATTGCACATGCACTGATTATTCACTTTGTAATTGCTGTTTGTTTTAATGCGTGCTTTGGTTGACAGAGTTCGTGAAACCTTCATATCCTGTCCGACTGTTATACCTACTTTTCCCTTTTTTCTTCGTAAGATCCTTGGTCCTAATCACTTCTATATACTATCTATTACAATCTATCTATTACAAATGTTAAAATGTTTATCAAAATAGATTATGCCCTGTAACTTTGCAACGTACTACATGTTTAGTAGTTGACCCATTTACAGTTAGTCACTACGCTGTCCTCTTTGATTGAACCCATTTTAAGTTATTTGATGAGCTAATCAAGTAATCAATAAGCTTAACTGTTATTGAAATCAACAAGTATATATTTATATTAATAATTCAATTGTTAAGCTCATAATCTCTATGACTGAGCTTAAATTATAATTTGTTAACTCAAATGTTTAGCTATTATCAATTTAAATGTTGAGCTCATTAATTATATTGGTATTGGGCTTAACACTTGTATGATAAATTTCAACATTTCAATGCATAAGCCCTACACATCATTTGATTGGCTTAATCGTAGAAAATAGATAATGGTAAATTTGCGAAAGGTAAGTTTACATATTCATTAAAAAATCCTATACGACACTAGGAATGTCGACAGACCTTGATCTAGTCAATGCCATGATAATCTGCCACATTTTCTGAGATTATCTATAATGCGGTATTATCGGCTAAGCAAATGCTCTTGGACACCGAGCTGATCGGAAAAGACCGAGCGATGATTCTATATTTTTAGTATATACTTCTCAGTAAAATAGTGGATTGTATGGTTAGAATAAACCTTATGTTTTCATTGTTTATATTTTCACAGTGAGAATATAAGAACTTATATTCCCACTGCCGGAAAAAATGGAACTACTTTTTTCTACATTTGCTTATTACAGTCATAATTCGTGTCAAAGTTTAGAACTATATTCTATGCGCACTAAATATATGTAAAGCGCTTGCGTTACTATATTTATCCGCGAAACAGTTTGGTAGTGTTGCATGATAAAAAGTATATAATACATAGAATATATGTTGGTTTGTCGTGAATATAGGGTAAAGCATTCGTGAAAATATAAGTTTTCTCATTTCTCGATGAAAATAAATCCTATATTCACTCCAAACCAACAAATATCCTCTATATATTACACTTGTGTATCATGATATTTATGTCATGGCAGTATAACACTCCCTCACCGCAAGTTATATCAGTATGTGTTATGTGACAATGTATACGAATTATCTATCTTATACTAAATTAATGTACATGTAGATGTGTGTTGTGGCCTTTAATCTGGGATATAATTTTATGAATTGATGTCCGTGAAAAAAAGAGATGGTACGCATGAAAAGGAAATAAGAATACCAACGAATGTTTATTTTGCAACTGGCATTCTCAGATAATTATCCATTCATCTAACATTTCAATCACGAGTGTGAGTTCGGGGACCAGTAGACTACACTGCGTAGCGGGTACAAAAGAGTATAATAATGGACCTTTGGAAATGGTCGAGCACGACACATACGAAATATTGCAGTCTTGGTTTGATTGAAACTGTTCATGAGCGGTAGTGAAATATGCTAGCTACCGCTCACGCCCTCTAGCCCCGGGTTGAGCAGTACTCAATATTCATAAAATCAATAATACACAGTTTTAACCATCCCGAGATTTGCATGCATACGGCGGTGGACATGGTGTTAATTGCTTCCCCATGTCGTACGGCGTATGGTCCCAGTATCTAATAAAATTAAATGCCCCGAAGAGCGATATAAACATAATGGAATTTAGTTGGGAGCAGCGGTTATGAAGCCTGCGTATCACAAGTAACAGCCAAAAGACTAAATTAAAAAGCAGACAACATTTCCTATAAGTGGTTAAACAATACCCAGAGCCTTTTATCGGCCGGAGTAGTGGAACCACCGAATCAAAAATTAAGTAAGAAAACAAAAGAAATTGAAAATGAACCACCGATAACTAAATATACGTATCGGGCCAAACGATCTCCAAAGATCGAATGAATAACAGTACTGATGGCAAGCGCGGGGAGACGTTATACTGCCGCCACACTGCACAAGCAACGCCACTGTGCTATAAAAAAGTATAATAATGGACCATTGGAAACGGCCGAGCACGACACATACGAAATATTGCAGTCTCGGTTTGATTGAGACTGTTCATGAGCGGTAGTGAAATATGCTAGCTACCGCTCACACCCTCTAGCCCCGGGTTGAATAGAACTCAATATTCATAAAATCAATAATACACAATTTTAACCATCACGAAGATGGCATGCATACGGCGGTGGACATGGAGTTAATTGCTTCCCCATGTCGTACGGCGTATGGTCCCAGTATCTAATAAAATTAAATGCCCCGAAGAGCGAAATAAACATAATGGAATTTAGCTGGGAGCAGCGGTTAAGAAGCCTGCGTATCACAAGTAACAGCCAAAAGACTAAATTAAAAAGCAGACAACATATCCTATAAGTGGTTAAACAATACCCAGAGCCTTTTATCGGCCGGAGTAGTGGAACCACCAAATCAAAAATTAAGTAAGAAAACAAAAGAAATTGAAAATGTACCACCGATAACTAAATATAAGTATCGGGCTCAGCGATCTCCAAAGCAAGTCTACTTGATCCTAACAAAATAATATAGAACTGCTTACTGTTCTCTTCCTCTTTTTATATGGAGAATGTGTTTATAATTGTAATATCTATAATACCCAACTTATTTTAATGCATCTATTGATAATTTACCTCAACGATATGGATCTTCTTTCCTACTTTCTAATACATTTACAAATGACTACCGAGTTGGAAAAAGGGATAACACGATTTAAAATCAGCGCATTTACAATTTATGTAAGCGGAAATGGTATTTTATTTCTTCATTTGATGTTTTATTCAACATCGACTTCTGTGCAAAGCAATAATGATACACATAATGATACTTTATTTCGATGAGCTGAATGTCAGATAATCGCTAGGCAAAATATAACGGGATGTAATACAAGAAAACTGTGATACAAAGTATCCCAAAGCGGCGTAAAAATAATTTCTATGATAGACTATGTAATGGAATTGGGAATAATGAAGTAAAAATATATTAGAACAACAATTTTAATGAAAAAAATGTGTATGTATGAAGCATGGTATTAAGAAATATGAGAAAATGGAAAGGTTATGTATCCTTCCGGATAAATAGATTGTCATTTAGTCTATAAACAGAAAATGTAAACACCAGTTGATGATCAACGGGATCCCTATATGCCGGCCATGCTACTACGCAACACAAAATGCACTCTGTTTGTGTTTAACGGTATTTATGCAACTAGAAATCTTGACACTGTCTCCAAATCAAAAACTCATGCAAATGCAGAATTGAATATAATCATCCTCACTCCTTTAAAGGCCTTATAGAGCCTATGGATGCATTTGTTTTAAAACTGTATTTAGACATTTTGCAGTTTGGCTATTTTACAAAAAATAGTAATATATAATTACACTTATTGCTTAGATATAATTTCGCTCCGCACATCATTGCATATCTATGGAGATTAATTCTGGTAATTTGAAAGAAAAACTACAGCTTTGTGGGCAAACACAAAACCAAATATAACAATTCGTCAAAAGTACAAAAAGGGACATACCTCAGCAGAAATGCATCAACCAGACAGATATGTGATATGCCAGAAGTAAAAAAACAGTAACAACTGAGACTTTGTTAGTTTTTGTCATATGCCATATGAGCCTTTGTTTCCATATACCATATAGCCAAAATATTATTTTCCTTATGCCATGTGAGTTTTTCAATTTTCACCATACTTATTTTCCATATAGAATCTTGTTTTTCCATATGCTATATGAGGCAAATATTTTTTCCAAATGCCATATGGGATCCCCATCCCCCACCATCACAAATGGCCCTCAAAATGAAAGCGAACACGTCATATTGTTCAGATATTACTTAACACTGTGTAGGGAACAGCCATAAAGTGCCATAAAGTGTGTGTTAGTATTTTGTATATAGTAGAATAACCATGCAATATCATAAAACATCTTTTTGATTTGAAAATTAAAATAGAATTTAAGAACTGAAAAAAAAAAGAAAAGATTTCACTACCAATTTTTTTTGTGGGTTGGAGTTGTGTGAGGGGAGTGGGGAGGGGGGAGAGGGGGTGGGGTGGGGTGTCCCGAAACATGAATCATGCTTTTATTTTATTTTAGTCTAAACTACATTTTCAATTAACATTGATCATCGTGTAAAAAATTATAAAAATAAAATAAGATGTAAAATAAATTCAATCAGTTTTATTCAACTAAATTGATCATTTAATTTAATAATTATCATGAAGAAAAAAAAAACATAATAAAATAACTTTAAATAATGCACTATATTCTTACATAAATGGTGCAAGATTTCTAGGTGGGACATCTTCCAGGCAGCTGTTTAATGCACGCACTGTGGTTCCGTACTATAATTATCTTTCTAATCCATAAAGCTGTGAACCACATGGGCTATTATTGACGAGTGTAGATTAAAGTGGACTGCTCTACCGAAATTACCAACCTCGATCTCAAGCGAAAAGATCGCTTTGCATTAGAAATATAATTTTACACCAGTCCAGTCATTTTAGACTGGGTCGTTATTTATTTCTATAAAAAGAACAGATATAAACTGCTACATGAAACATAGCAATTTACAAAACCCATACCATTTCCAATACACCGTCTGAAATAGAGACCGTATAAAGCTCCCTCCGCATAACTATCCCCGCGGAGCATTATGCGTATCTTACATCCGCTTAAAGCTTCCCAGGAGCTTTATGCGTACCCTTCTTCCGCATAAAGCTCCCCTGTAGCTTTATGCGGAAGACATGTACATATTATTTTGAGCTAGTTGACAAACGTACGGCATAAATCTCACTAACTAGATGATGATCAACATCATCGTAATAAACAAGCAAAATATAATCATCATCATCATCATCATCAAAAGCAACAGCAGCAGTAGCAGACAGTCTTCTTTATCATCATCATAAACCTCATCATCATCATCATCATCAAAAGCAGCAGCAGAGCAGCAGCAGCAGCTGAAAAAGAGAAGAAGAAGAAGAAGAAGAAGAAGAAGAAGAAGAAGAAGAAGAAGAAGAAGAAGAAGAAGAAGAAGAAGAAGAAGAAGAAATGATGATGATGGTGATGATGATGATGAATATTATAAAAATATTATAAAAATATTATTATTTATTATTATTATTATTATTGATGTATTGTTCTTATTATTATTATTTATGTCTTGTTCTTGTTCTAATGTGTGTATTTTATGTCTCCCAACTAAATTCCATTATGTGTATCTCGCTCTTTGGGGCATAGAATTGTATTAGATACTGGGACCATACGCCGCACGACATTGGGGGAGCTAGTAAACTCCATGTCCACAGCCATATGCATGCCATCTTCGGATGGTTAAAATTATGTACTATTGAGTTTATGAATATTGAGTTCTGCTCAAACCCGGGGCTAAAGAGCGTGAGCGGTAGCTCGTATTTTTCACTACCGTTCATAAACTACCGTCTCAATCAAACCGAGACTGCAATATTTCGTATGTATCGTGTTCGGCTGTTTCCAAAGTTCCACTATTATACTCTTTCTTATTCAAGATGGGGAGCTTCATGCGGATTGAGTATACATCCTCTCCTTATAAAGCTCCCCGGGGAGCGTTATTCGGAGAGAGCGTTATGCGGTGCTACAACCTACGTAAAACGCTCCCCGGGGAGCGTTATTCGGAGAGAGCATTATGGGGTGCAGACCTTTAGATCAATAAGGGATATGCTAGAGCGAGAATACTACTTAGAATTTAGAACTTAGAGTTAGGTCGGGAGTAAATGGTATGACTTCGTTTGATAAATATTACAAAGCATTAAGGCCACGTGTTTCATTCATATAAACATAATCTGTTTGACAGTCAGGCAGGAACTATTGCACCAGGAAAACATAAAGATGAATACCGTACTGCACTGAATTACTCAACCTTGTCGCATTGGAGACATGTATAACGGTAGCGAAAGTGTGTTAAATAAATGCCCCCGAGAGTTGAAACATTTAACAAAACGGTGACCCCGTTGCAGAACCGAATTTAAGCCCAGGTTATGATTGAAAAAAAAACTTGGTAGAGGACCATAGATGTATGTTACATGCAATTTATATCAACTGCCTTGTGGTTTCAGACAATACTTTTCTCTATATACACATTTCGGACAGGGCGAAACTTTCAGCCACTGCGACTTCCTTTTAAAAACTTTGTAAAGTCTAGCATTTGGCAACCATTACTGCAAACAAGCATTTGACATTTGAAAGTGAAATAGTTTAAGGTTTCCATTATTTAAAGTCAAGGCGACAAAATGAATATAATTTTGAAAATTTGAATATATTAAGAGACACTGCTTCGCGTTTCATGCCTGTTATTTCCAGATGATATAATCTAATCCATGCATACGCAACCACTTAACGGAAAATAGCTTTTATAGAAGATCAATGCAGACAATTTCGTAGCACACTTATAAACTTTACAATATAAGACGAAATATAAACTGGAATGTACCAGTATTAAGGTACTGTTGAACATAATTTCGAGCATATTGTATTTGGGGGTGGTGGTTGAGACGGGGGCGTAGACCTGAGCTAATCGGTCATGTAGCTTGTTAGCAGTAAATAAGGAAGCTTTCCATGCTTTTACAATGATCATCGTGCGTTGGGGAAAAGGTAACAAAAGCTATTAAGTCAATAACGAGAACACGAAATTACGAGAGTGTTAAAAGAGTTTATAGAAAACGTTTGCCATTTCTAATATAGAAACGCACTATTGTAAATGTAAATTCACAGAGTAAATGACAACGACAAAACGGTAATAGATTATTCATATATTGGTGTGTAAAGATTTAAAAAAGAGAAATGTATGTTCTGTATGGGTCTTTCATTGATTTATAAAGTACCTCGAACCATCAGGAACTTCCCTGATTAACATGTTTTATATTTTGCCACCACTTTCACCAAATTAAAATCACTGATACTAAACTGAGCCACTGGAGTCCAACATTTTGAATAATTTAAATATGTGTATACGTCTAAACTAGCGGAAACTCTGTGTTTGAATTAATGAATACTATGATTTATCACATACTATCCTAAAAAAACGTTGGTTTTGAATAAACGATACGACATAGACCTAGCCAGTCATTAATTGACGGGAAATAAAGCTTTATCACAAGCGTAAAATAAAGGGTAAAACATGTCATATCACGGAAATAACCGAATGTTCTTTTTAACTTTCAGCGGAGTCATACGAAGTTAGTTACGATTGTATACGATTTATCACGGGTATGGTTTTTCGTCTGCATTCCATCCTGTTTTCGCGCCAGATTATTGGCTATACATCTCCATCTACATGTATACGTTGAGCTGCCATCTTTAACTCAACGGAAATGACTAGTAAAACGATGAAATAAAAGGGATGATGATGATAGATAGATAGATAGATAGATAGATAGATAGATAGATAGATAGATAGATAGATAGATAGATAGATAGATAGATAGATAGATAGATAGATAAATAGATAGATAGATAGATAGATAGATAGATAGATAGATAGATAGATAGATAGATAGATAGATAGATAGATAGATAGATAGATAGATAGATGACTAGTAATGCTAAAACGATGAAATAAAAGGGATGATAGATAGATGGATGGATGGATGGATGGATGGATGGATGGATGGATGGATGGATGGATGGATGGATGGATGGATGGATGGATTGGATGGATGGATGGATGGATGGATGGATGGATGGATGGATGGATGGATGGATGGATGTAAAATAAAGAAATGAATAAGGATTAATACAAGGACATAAAAACAGCTTAGCAAATTTATAATAAACTCAATGATATAGAACCATCTGTGGATGAAATACCCATGTGTGACCATTCATTTTCTGAATTTGGCAATTTCAAATTCAATGGCAACATTTTAAATCAAATTTCGGGAAAAATATGTCGTGTAGATTTACACTTACGCAACAGACGTGAACACATCAGAATGGGATTACATATAACAATAATATTATTATTTTCTCCCTGGAAAACAGCGTAGTAAGTTGACTGAAGTTGACAATTCAACAAAGTCATTGCTGAAGTATATGATAAATAGAATAGAAATGTTTATTTTCATATCACAGATATGAGACCTTCGACCCATATCAGCCTTCGAGCTAAAGCTTTCGGGCTATGGTGTCTCAGGCCTGATATTGGGTGTGATATGAAAATACCCATTTATTATTCTCTATATACTGATAAGGAATAGTACTAATATATTTTAATTATATTATATTCGTTAGAAATAATTATTTTTGGAATAAATTTACCTTTTTCATATCAATACAATGTATTTATAAAACTTAAGTAATCTAAAAATGTCCCCAGAAATACTTTGTACGAAAGTACTTTGATCCACAGGCCTTCGCTGCAAATAGTTAGTTAAAATAAAGAAGGAAATCAAGAAAAATAAATAGAAATATATTGTTCGATAGATAGAAGAATGAATATAAAGATGATTTTAATAACAAAATGCATATATTCATTCTATATACCTGTATATTATTTTCTTTTTATCAACCTTCAGCAGAGGCATGTAAAAGAGATAATATGGCCTGTATAAACAACTGATCTTTCCTCTGTTTTGCAAGCTAAACATAAACGAAGGTCAGTTTGATGGTAAATTAATTTAACCTGCTTGTATGTATGTTTACATGTATCAACGTTTTTTAAATGCAAAAGTATCTAAGAATAAAGTAAACAGAGCTGCAGTATGTAATCAAATGCGATCAATAAATTTCTTCTTTGACCAAGCTCAGTGTAGTACGATGTAGAACTTAACAGCTTGAAACAGCGAGTTCAGAGGTGGTGACGTGTTCAAAGATTTGTTAGATCTTTGCTCTGAAGACAGTCAATCAGTTTGAAGTTTAAATGAGTAGGCAACCTAACATATGATTCGCATTTGTTAAATGTATTTCTCACTAAAGTGTAATTTAAAAGCTGATAGCTATAATATAGTCTAAAAATGGGGTACTCCGGCCGATAAAAGGCTCTGTGTATTGTTTAACCACTTATAGGATATGTTGTCTGCTTTTTAATTTAGTATTTTAGCTGTTACTTGTGATACGCAGGCTTCATAACCGCTGCTACCAACTAAATTCCATTATGTTTATTTCGCTCTTCGGGGCATTTAATTTTATTAGATACTGGGACCATACGCCGTACGACATGGGGAAGCAATTAACTCCATGTCCACCGCCGTATGCATGCCATTTTTGGGATGGTTAAAATTGTGTATTATTGATTTTATGAATATTGAGTTCTGCTCAACCCGGGGCTAGAGGGCGTGAGCGGTAGCTAGCATATTTCACTACCGCTCATGAACAGTCGCAATCAAACCAAGACTGCAATATTTCGTATGTGTCGTGCTCGACCGTTTCCAAAGGTCCATTATTATACTCTTTTTTACCCGGTACGCAGTGTAGTCTACTGGTCCCCGAACTCACACTACCGCTCATGAACAGTCTCAATCAAACCGAGACTGCAATATTTCGCATGTGTCGTGCTCGGCCGTTTCCAAAGGTCCCTTATTATACACTTTTTTCAAAGTACTCAGAATATTCTTAAAATATCCCCAGGTACCCCAAGGGTTGTCTGGCAAGTTCGTAGGCTAGATGTTTCTATACATTACTAACATTACTCAAAAACTAGATAATATGGAAGCAATCAGTGTGCGTCCCCATCCGACGGTTGAGGCTGAAGCAAAGTGTCTTACCCAAGAACACACGACGAAACGCACTGGAAACTGGTGAGGCTTGAACACGTTTTCTTCGGATTTCAAGTCCACCGTGCTATCCACTGGACCACGCCAGCTCCGTTTTTCATATGGTACACTTCTATTCAACATTTGTTTTATGAAAATTGTTCTAACAATGTGTATTTGTTATAAAATACTTACGTCTTCAAGATTGTACTTCACTACATGTTTATCGGCTTTGTTATTTATTGCTAAAATTATCATTGGTTAAGTTCACATTCTTTGAGAACACTATAACAAAACTCATTCCTTTTGCTTTTGAAGCCTGTGAATACGTAATCAGGAACTGACGTTATCCGGAACTCTGGGCTCATTGCTGTTAAATGGATAATTTGTATAAATGTTCCAGCACAAAAAATAATTTTGAATTGTGTTTAGAAATTTATTTGCCATAATAGTCGATGATTGGATACATACATACACAAAAGAGAAAAACAAAACGCCACAGAAATCTCAAGATGTTTGGTAAAATAAAAGTTGTAACGAGTTAAGAGAAAGGTCAAAACTGTGCTGTTGAAGACGTTTTATTCACAGTATACTTGGTACAAGTAGATATAGCATTCAAGGACGACAGTCATCCAGAAACACACACTGAAACAGAGAAAGAGTTTAAAGATGAATAAAATGCAAGATAATACATCACAAACACAAACACAAAAGGGCTACCGTCTTTGAACTGTCAATAGCCAAAAAGCCTCTGGGGTTTAAACCAAGTTCTAGGGTGCACACCATACCTCACTCTTACCCGACTGTCTTCCTAATAAACGGGACAGTTTAAATAAAGATATCCCCATGAGATTATAAGCTCTAATAAACAAGGCTGCATTAATAGGCAATATAAGTAAAACACACAAATGATTATGTATATATAATATAAAAAACAAAAGCATAGAAAGTCACAAAGTAAGGCAGACGCCAGAGCAACAAGAGAACACACCGTTAAGGGTACAACAATACAAGAGTAAATACAAACATCAAATGCTACCGGATTTAGATAGACATCATCATTGGGTCAATCTGTCCGATCATATCACAATCACAGAGGAAAACATAGTGGTGAACTGTAAATAGGTCAACCACTACACATGCAGTACGTTGCAAAATGATAGGATCATAACCTCTTTTGATAAATATTTTAACAAGTTTAATAAAGATTGGATGAAAGTTATTATGACCAAGGATCTTAAGAAGTTTGTAAATCACATCGCCATATCCGTCAGGTTATCATCGTTGCAGAAGAGTTCTTAAATATTTTAAAAGTAGATCAGGGTTACTCATCATCAATTATCTGGCAATAGTTGCGCAGCTATACAACTCAGATTCACCGGGCCTGGAATTCACCAACCATACTTCAGACTACTCTTAGAGTTGAGCCCAAGTACTGACATTTTGTTCACAAATATTCCCATGACCTTCAAAGATAACTAATCGTAAGAAGTTGATATATATTTAGTATGCATCATATTTATACATAGCAGCTTGTTATGAAATATTTGTGATTGAAATTTGTATACTTGAGCTTAAGTCTAAGAATATTCTCAAGAATGGTTGGTGAATTCCAGGCCTGATCTCTCCATGCAGTCACGCAGTGGTAAAAGTAGTATCTACGTCATGCAAATAATACTTATTTTTGCATACAATTTAATTGCGGTTTTCAACATATGTTTCTCTCCGAGACTAACAAGAAATGTTCATATGATGTTTAATTTGTTAATTGATAATACTACAAAAAATGGCCTTTCATCTTTAAGTATTTTTCCGAAAGGAAGTATCTAACATAGCCGTGTACCATTCGAATAACAGCAGCATATTATACGAACAATATATAGCGAAAATTCCCGAGTTGCGTTTCGTTTTTCCTTTGGTGTATCTACATTGATGGCCTGTATATGGTTTATACATTCGTATTGTTCCTTAAACGACGCAGTAAGCACATAAATTCTGCATGAGGTTGGCTGAATTACTGACCACCAATAACCCTTCTCAGAATAAGCGTTAAAGTAGTGTCACAAAATGTCACGGTTAGAGCGTACTGGTCGTACATAGCTCTTGTAAGTTATCGGTTACACCCAAATCTATTGTTCGAGTTGAAACAATTTCACAATATTCATGATCTATTCATGTAACACGTAAAAGCGTGCACATTTTAAGTGGCCACCAGAGAGGCCGTGTCATAAGTTTAGTTTTGTGCTAATGCATGTAAACGTATTGGTATATCTTCCTTACACGGCAAAACTGTATAAGGGGCCTCTCGTGTAGATTCAATACTGCAGATTTAGCCACGTTTGTCACGGACTGAACGGGGGAAATAATGATTTGGGCGTAATGTTTGCTATAAAACCCATTGTCTTCTAGCTCTCGCCGGGATGATCGATAGTACTTTGTTGGAACAGAGATTGGACGGCAAAATTCATAGGCAATATGTGGTTAGTAGTTTTATTAAACTTTTATCATACATTTGTATTCAGTGGGCGGCGCCATCTTGTTTGGCGGTTACGACATCCGGTTAGCATTGATGTTTCTCAAACATAACTTAAGACTAGCATATGATTTTGAAGTTACTTTATTAGATGTAATTATTGTAATTGATCATTAATTGTAAAACAATATTAATTTGATAACAGTGGATAATAGGTGCATTAGTTAACGTTGGCGTATAACTCAGTGATTGTAATACACGATTGTTAACATTTGTTAACAATGAGATGAGTGACAAGAATAAATGTTCGACGCGTATGCATAGCGTTGTATAATGTGGTCATTAATTGACATGCGTGCATGCATAACTCAGTGAGTGTAATATATGAGTAATTTGATCATGTTTATATTACATGTATTAGGGGCATTGATTAACAGCGACGTACATAGCGTATACATGGCGTTGTAGAATATGTATACATTGCTACTCATCATTAGTACAGCTTACATATATTGATTGAATAATGATTTGTTTGGGTAATGATAATTATGCAAGATTGTTATGTTTGTCAACCGACATCTAAAACGTATGTATAATTACAGCCTAAGCCATCCAGGGTTGGAAATAAGCCATCCACGATATAAGCCATCCAGGGTTGGAGTAAGCCATCTAGGTTTGGATATCCAGGAGTGGAGCTAAGCTTCCACGATTAACGTTTACGAGCGGTGGAGACGGTCCCCGTACCTGCGCAGCATGGCCAGGTTTTACTAACGACAACCCCCGGTACACAAAGTGGGCCCGTTACCAGTCCTCACTGGAGGAATATCACTCACAATCTCAGTGGAGGTTAACTATCATTGCATAGCGTCATCAACCCTTACAGAAGGCATTTGATGACAATCATCCATTGAATTCGCGCATCATCATCTTCATGAGCTCTCGCGCATCACAGTTATCGCGCTAGATCAACATTGTTATAGCTTTAACAACACTTTAGTGTCTTAGACATTCAGTATTTATAACAATACTAAGAACGTCTTAAACGTTCATGAGAACATTCTTGTCATAGTTCATTTGTGTATTCGCTTGTTTTTTTAGATAATTGTATATATATTAAACATGTTTTAAAAGTTGCATTAAACTTATGTAAATGCATTCACCATCATTGATTCTTTCCTGAGTTAGCCCAACCACTAAGGTCATCCTGTGACAACTGGTTTTCAGAGTAGTGGGATTTTGGGCGACTACGGAGGGAAATAATCAATAAGTGATCTATATTATGATAACCACTAAGGTCATCCTGTGACAACTGGTTTTCAGAGTAGTGGGATTTTGGGCGACTACGGAGGGAAATAATCAATAAGTGATCTATATTATGATATACTAAATCTCTACTTATTATTTTAGAATTGTGTACCACCCTCTGATCCATCAAGGCGACTGTCGACGATCACGGCCACAGCTTGGAAGACAAGTCAAGACACGACAAGGGTAGGGTGAGTCCAAACTGTTGTTTTGTCCGTTCTTTCCTTGGCGCGAGGTCGCAGTGGTCTACACGATTGGGTCTGAGGCATTTTTGCTCAATAATTTGGGTGTTTGTTTTTACCTCCCTTGATATACCAATAGTATCCAATTAGGTTGGCGAACAAGACGTTCTACTCATGGTGTGACACTCGAGTATACTTAAATTGATGGGAGAAGAAATATACATGTACATGTTATACAAATTTCTATGATTGGTTAAGGTTTATGTCCAATATCAAATATATATATTTTATGTAGTGTATATGTTTTGTGGAAGCTAGATACTATCTATACATAACCGTTAGTAGTTAGCGCTAGTACAAATGTGTATGCAACTTGTCCTATGATGATGATAGACTTAAGGAAAGAGAATTAGCAAAGCAGGAAAGAGATGAAGGAAGTAGACTAGCTAAAGAGAAGCTAGATTCTGAGAAAGATAGGTTAGAATTCGAAAGTCGATTAGCGAAAGAGAAGCGAGATGAAGAAAGTAGACTAGCCACGGAGAGGTTAGAATTAGAAGGTAGATTAGCTAAAGAGAAGCGAGATGATGATAAAGAGAAGGTAGAATTAGAAAGTAGAATAGTAAGGGAGAAGCAAGAGTTAGAACATGAGAGGTTCGAAACAGATGGTAGACTAGCTAAGGCTAAGATGATAATGGAAAGGGAGCAAAAAGAGTTTGATCATAAGTTAGCTTTAGAGCTGGAAGCAGCTAAGACACATAGTAAGGAAAGTAAAACTGAAGGGAAATATAGTTATTCTGGGAAGATAAAAGGTTCGAAGTTACCATACTTTGATGCTGACAAAGATAACATGGACAGTTACTTGTTACGGTTCGAGCGTTATGCTGAGTTACAGGAATGGACCAAAGATAAGTGGGCAGTTCATTTAAGTGCGTTATTGAGAGGCAAGGCCTTAGATGTATTTTCCAGATTACCTAGTGTAGATGCTCTTGACTATGACAAGTTAAAGGATGCTCTTTTAAAGAGATTTGAGTTAACTGAAGAAGGTTTTAGAAAGCGGTTTAGAGCTTGCTTGCCTGAGAAAGGCGAGTCATTTATTCAGTTCATTAGTAGATCTAACAATTACTTAGATAGATGGTTAGAGTTAGGGAAGGTAGCGCATACTTATCAGGGCCTCATAGATTTCTTGTTGCGGGACCAGCTATTCAATGTTTGTAGTAGAGATCTGTTCTTATTTCTTAAAGAAAGAAAACTAACTAGTGTAGATGAAATGGCAACTCAAGCAGATCAGTTTGCCGAGGCTAGAGGTGGAGCTCATAATGTAGTGTCGAAAGACAGAACTTTTAGAGATAGGCAAGGGGATGATCATAAACAGAAAGGCCAGAGTGGAAACTATAGAGATGGAGGTAGTTCGATGGATGCTAGAGGAGGTAGCAATAGTGGTAACATAGGTAGACCTTTTATTCGTTGTCGTCACTGTAATGGGAATCATGCTTCACATGAGTGTAGGAAAGCGGTGAAAGTGTCCGCTGTCGTAGACAATTTTAGTGACAATAGTAGAGTGGACAACAATGTAGGTAGTCCGAACCAAGGTTGTAACAACCCATGGAATTTCGGTAGAGGTAGAGGTGGTCAAAACCGAGGTAGAGGTAGAGGCAGAGGTAGTAATAGTCAGGTTATTAAAACCTAGAGTAGTAGCTGTTGTGTTAAAGCGGATGGTGTAATGGCGAAGATCGGAACATGTCTCTTTCCGTATGCAATTCTTCCAACGGCAGATGGTAGAGTGAATGGCACGGACGTAATTGTAATGAGGGATACAGGTTGTACAGGTGTGATAGTTAGGCGTAGTTTAGTTACGGATGACCAGTTGGTAGGTAAACAGTCACCGTGTATGTTGTTAAATAAGTCGGTAGAGCACGTGCCAATAGCGAGAATAGATGTAGATACACCTTTCTTTAAAGGGACTACAGAGGCACTATGTATGGATGACCCGATGTATGACTTAACGATAGGGAACATAGAAGGTTCAGCACTTCCGGTAATGTCCGATTTTAGAAGTAGCTTAAGTAATGCCGTAGAGACTAGAGCGCAGGTTCAGAAGCAAGCTCAGGCTTATAGAAAATTAAAGGTTCCTGCAGCCGTAGGTGACATATCCAAAGCGGAGTTTATAGAAGCACAAACTCAAGACGAGTCATTAGGTCCTTGTAAAGTGAAGGCCAATGATGGTGTAGTGAAGAAGTGTAAAGGGTCCGGTAGTTGTAAGTTTGTACATAAGAATAGGTTATTGTACAGAGAATTTGAAGATAGTGGTAGTAGACAGTTTCACCAATTAGTGGTACCTACCCAGTATAGAACGACAGTGCTTAAGGTAGCTCATGAGTCGATTATGGGAGGTCATTTAGGCGTAAAGAAAACGTCAGATAGAGTATTGGCAGAATTTTATTGGCCAGGCGTTAGTGGAGATGTAACTAGGTATTGTAGGTCCTGCGATGTATGCCAAAGGACAGTACCAAAAGGTCGAGTGACCAAAGTACATTTAGGTCAGATGCCACTGATAGATACACCATTTAAGCGGGTAGCCGTAGACATAGTTGGACCAATTTTTCCAGTGTCGGATAGGAAAAATAGGTACATTTTAACCATGGTAGACTATGCAACTAGGTATCCGGAGGCAGTAGCATTGCCCTCAATTGAAACTGAGAGAGTAGCTGAGGCATTAGTTGATATGTTCAGTAGGCTAGGTGTACCAGAGGAAATGCTGACTGACTGTGGGTCACAGTTTACGTCAGAACTTATGGCTGAAGTAAGCAGGTTATTGTCTTTGCGTCAAATCATGACAACACCATATCACCCTATGTATAACGGGTTAGTCGAACGATTTAACGGGACGTTAAAGCAAATGTTACGGCGTATGTGTACCGAGAGACCCAAACATTGGGACAAGTATCTCAATGCTTTATTGTTTGCATTTAGAGAGGTTCCACAAGAGAGTTTAGGATTTTCTCCGTTTGAGTTATTGTACGGTAGGTCAGTTAGAGGTCCCATGAGGATTCTTAGAGAGATGTGTGCAGGTGAAGTAGATAGTGATGAGTTAAGACTACATATCAGTATGTTTTAGATCTGAAGGAGAAACTAGAGGAGACTTGTAAGATAGCTCAAAGTCAGTTAGTTAAGGCAAGTACCAAGTATAAACGGTACTATGACCAGAAAGCTAGAGCTAGGACGTTTAAGATAGATGACCAGGTGTTACTGTTACTTCCGACCGACAATAACAAGTTGTTATTACAATGGAAAGGTCCGTTTTACGTTAGAGGGATAGTGAACACTATGGATTACCGTATCGAGATAAACGGAAAGTTAAAGACCTTTCATGCGAATATGCTGAAAGAGTATATCAGTAGAACCGATAATGGGCAACAAGGGGTGTTAACCGTAGTTAATGTTGCAGTTATTGAGGATAGTGAGGAAGACAGTAGTGAGGACACTAGTCCAATGTACTTTCCCACTAGTGTAGGTAGGGAGACAGCAGCCGATGTAGACATATCGGGCATGCTTAGTGTAGAGCAGCAACGAGAGATGGGTAGTTTACTCTCGGAGTTCAGTGATGTCTTGTCCGAAAACCCGGGGCAGACAGATGGAGTGCAACATGATATTGTACTCACATCAGGGGAACCAATTAGAATTAAGGGGTATCCCATTCCATTTCACTCCCAATCAATTGTTGATGAGGAGGTGAAAGACTTGTTGAAATTGGGTGTCATCGAACCTTCAAACGCCCCATTTTCATCCCCAGTCGTACTTATTAAGAAGAAAGATGGGTCAATTCGATTCTGCATCGATTTTAGGCAGCTCAATAAACGTACCATCTTTGATGCAGAGCCAATGCCTAATATTGAGGAGGTATTCTCTAAACTTGCGGGATATTCGTATTTCTCCAAGTTAGACCTCAGTAAAGGTTATTGGCAAGTCCCACTTTCAGACCGAGCTAAAGAGATGACCTCCTTCGAAACTTCGCAAGGACTTTTTAAGTTCAAGGTCATGCCCTTTGGTCTCGTAAACGCCCCAGCAACATTCTGTAGGTTAATGAGGAAAGTCCTGAAGGATTTGTCCAACACAGACAGTTTTGTAGATGACATCCTGGTGTTTACAACAACATTTGAAGACCATATTAAGGCTCTACGTAATCTGTTGGAACGGCTACGCCGGTTTAAACTGACTGCAAAACCTAGCAAGTGTCACATAGGTTACGCAGATATAGAGTGTCTGGGTCATGTTGTCGGGAGGGACCAGAAATTGAAACCCAACCCCGACAAGGTTAAGGCAATTCAGGAAGCACCAAGACCCGAGACAAAGAAACAAGTTAGGTCATTTTTAGGGTTGGCGGGTTTTTACAGGAAGTTTATTCCAAACTTTTCGGCTATAGCTACACCTTTGACAGACTTGACAAAGAAAGGTCAACCCAATAGGATAACCTGGGGGGGGGGGGGGGGGGAGGAAAGCCAGGAGCGAGCTTTTGTCTTTTTAAAGGGGAGTCTGGTCAAAACCCCAATACTAAAATTACCTGAACTTGACCAGGAGATTATCCTCAGAACGGATGCCTCCGATATCGGTGTGGGTGCAGTCCTACTGCAAGAGCAAGATGGGTGTAGTCTCCCCGTGGCTTACGCAAGTCGGAAACTGTTACCCCGGGAATGTAACTACTCTGTTATCGAAAGGGAGTGTCTTGCAGTAGTGTGGGGTGTCAGTAAATTCCACCGATATGTTTTTGGTAAGGAATTTGTCTTGGAGACTGACCACCAACCGTTAGCTTATATGAATAAAGCAAAGGTAGCTAACAGTAGGTTAATGAGGTGGGCACTGACTCTGCAACATTACCGGATGAAAATTAAAGCGATCCGAGGAAAGGACAATATTGGGGCAGACTATTTAAGTCGCCGCACATAATGACCGGTTTAATACAATAGTGTATTGCAGTGTATTGTACAATAGTAGTATATGTTACGACAAGGTAGTGTACAAGTGAAGAATAGCGTTGAAATTGTAATTACATATTATAGTTGGGTCATAACTGCAGTGGATGTTTTCCGGAAGACGGTCGTTGTACTGGCTGAAGGTTGCATCCCTCAGTAGTAATAGTTAACATACTCAAGCGATTGAGCGATCAGCTTGTACGTTTTGTCGCTCATTTGCTCAGAAGAATTAATAGTTTCTTAACGTGTAAATATTAATTATCATTTTGTTGAATTTTAAAAGTGTAGCACTTTCTTTAAGTGGGAGATGTTGTCACAAAATGTCACGGGTAGAGCGTACTGGTCGTACATAGCTCTTGTAAGTTATCGGTTACACCCAAATCTATTGTTCGAGTTGAAACAATTTCACAATATTCATGATCTATTCATGTAACACGTAAAAGCGTGCACATTTTAAGTGGCCACCAGAGAGGCCGTGTCATAAGTTTAGTTTTGTGCTAATGCATGTAAACGTATAGGTATATCTTCCTTAAACGGCGAAATTGTATAAGGGACCTCTCGTGTAGATTCAATACTGCAGATTTAGCCACGTTTGTCACGGACTGAACGGGGGAAATAATGATTTGGGCGTAATGTTTGCTATAAAACCCATTGTCTTCTAGCTCTCGCCGGGATGATCGATAGTACTTTGTTGGAACAGAGATTGGACGGCAAAATTCATAGGCAACATGTGGTTAGTAGTTTTATTAAACTTTTATCGTACATTTGTATTCAGTGGGCGGCGCCATCTTGTTTGGCGGTTACGACATCCGGTTAGCATTGATGTTTCTCAAACATAACTTAAGACTAGCATATGATTTTGAAGTTACTTTATTAGATGTAATTATTGTAATTGATCATTAATTGTAAAACAATATTAATTTGATAACAGTGGATAATAGGTGCATTAGTTAACGTTGGCGTATAACTTAGTGATTGTAATACCCGATTGTTAACATTTGTTAACAATGAGATGAGTGACAAGAATAAATGTTCGACGCGTATGCATAGCGTTGTATAATGTGGTCATTAATTGACATGCGTGCATGCATAACTCAGTGAGTGTAATATATGAGTAATTTGATCATGTTTATATTACATGTATTAGGGGCATTGATTAACAGCGACGTACATAGCGTATACATGGCGTTGTAGAATATGTATACATTGCTACTCATAATTAGTACAGCTTACATATATTGATTGAATAATGATTTGTTTGGGTAATGATAATTATGCAAGATTGTTATGTTTGTCAACCGACATCTAAAACGTATGTATAATTACAGCCTAAGCCATCCAGGGTTGGAAATAAGCCATACAGGATATAAGCCATCCAGGGTTGGAGTAAGCCATCTAGGTTTGGATATCCAGGAGTGGAGCTAAGCTTCCACGATTAACGTTTACGAGCGGTGGAGACGGTCCCCGTACCTGCGCAGCATGGCCAGGTTTTACTAACGACAACCCCCGGGACACAAGGTGGGCCCGTTACCAGTCCTCACTGGAGGAATATCACTCACAATCTCAGTGGAGGTTAACTATCATTGCATCGCGTCATCAACCCTTACAGAAGGCATTTGATGACAATCATCCATTGAATTCGCGCATCATCATCTTCATGAGCTCTCGCGCATCACAGTTATCGCGCTAGATCAACATTGTTATAGCTTTAACAACACTTTAGTGTGTGTGTGTGTGTGTGTAGTTCTGAGGTTTATAGACCGTCCGCCAACTAACACGACAAGTTTCCCTGCCGCGATGGGCACAATAGAGTCTGGTCTGTTCTAGTTGAGTGTGTAGGTTGATCTAGTGCTGCTGCTGTGTTGTCGCTTCTGTTGTATGTATGTAGATGGAGTGTCGCTTTCGCTCTGTGTGGTTCTCGCTGTGGCGGTGAAGTGGTGGTCTGGTGGTCTACATCCGCTAGTCTACATCCTCTAGGTGGTTGTCTCTACAGCCGCTACGGGTCGGGTTCTCTGTTTGGGGCCACACCCATCACAGTATGACCCCTGCGCCGCACACACCGCCCGACGTCCTTCCCCCTTGGTTGTCGAATGTAGGCCGAACGGTGGAATATTCCTTCCGGCTCGCGGACAAGACTTCCGGGATCTGTGGACGTCAGATGATGTGTGCTGTGATGGGAACGCAGGAGACATCTTCACTTTCAGTCAATCAGCAATCCTCCGTTCTTGCAGTAAGACAATATACTGCAAGATAGACGGTGTTCCGGCAGTCCCTGCGGTACGTTCGAGGGCGGTGCGCGGCAAGGATCGACCCACTTGGTCAATCCTCTTTGATTGCTGACTGTGCCCTCTCCGCGACGTGCACGCTGTGAAGATCAGGAGTGGAACACTTTAGTGTCTTAGACATTCAGTATTTATAACAATACTAAGAACGTCTTAAACGTTCATGAGAACATTCTTTTCATAGTTCATTTGTGTATTCGCTTGTTTTTTTAGATAATTGTATATATATTAAACATATGTTAAAAGTTGCATTAAACTTATGTAAATGCATTCACCGTCATTGATTCTTTCCTGAGTTAGCCCAACCACTAAGGTCATCCTGTGACAAGTAGGGCATACGAGTAACAGCAAGTCACCCTCTATTCTTTAGAAAACGTCTATTCATAACCTATCAACAATATTTCTATATATATTACAGCAATAAAATAACGTCATAACAACTTCCTTACTTAACACATAGCAAGCTATCATTAGAATATTCAACACATGCTACAGAGTTATGAGCGACATCCAAGCATTAAAATGCCATCCCTTTATTTATTGCTTCTATTGAAATCCTCCATGAACATACTCAATAAACCAAATCTGCTACTTGTATCTCTTGTTTGTGTTTGCTTCCATGGGATCCACTTTTCAGTATTTATTGATATTCACACTAGCGTTTGTTTAGTGCTTGTGGCGGTCGTAAACCATCTCCCCGACTATAAATCAGTAGTGTTATTACTTACTGGTCCTTTGTCATCATCAAATCCTGTATGTGTGGCTTGAACGCAGAATACCACTAAGCCGGTGCTAGGAGGCGTAAATGTGTTGCACGTCAAATTACTACTCATAAACAGACTCAATAAAACCGAGTCTGCTACTTTTATCTCTTGTTTATGTTTGTTGCTTCCAAGGGATCCACTTTTCAGTATGTATCAGTGAGGCTGCATTCTTTTCTTGTCGTTCACTCAATGGTTTATTCTCTTGTTGCTCTGGCTTCTGCCAAGTCATTGAGTACCTTCTTTGTGGCTTTCCAGGCTAATGTATTTTGTATTTATATATACACGAGCATCTTTGTGTTTCACTTATAATGCCTATTAATGCTGCCTTGTTGGTTAGAGAATAGTGCATGGCGGGGATTTCTTTATTTACACTGTCCCGTTTTATTGGATGACAGTAGGGTAAGACTGGAGATACTTGATTGGTGAAATTTGAGAGGCATCCTTTGCTATACAAGAGTAGAGATACCTGAGGGGTGACAGTTGAGAGGCATCATTTATTATACCAAAGTGGAGACACCTGAGGGGTGAAATTTGAGGAGCATCATTTGCTATACCAGAGAGGAGACACATGAGGGGTGCCATTTGAGAGGCATTATTTGCTATACCAGAGTGAAGACACATGAGGGGGTCACATTTAATCGGCAGCATTTGCTATCCCAAAATGGGGATACATGAAGGTGACATATGAGAAGCCTGATTTGATATACCAAAGTGGAGACAGCTGAGGGTGACATTTTAGAAGCATCATTTGCTAAACTAGAGTGAAGACACATGAGGATTGACATATGAGAGGCATAATTTTCTATACCAGAGTGGAAACACATGAGGAGTGACATCTTAGAGGCATCATTTACTATACCAAAGTGGAGACACCTGTGGGGTAACATTTGAGAGGCATCATTTGTTATATCAGAGTGGAGACAACTGAGTGGGGGGACATTTGAGAGGCATCATTTGCTATACCATGGAGGAGATACCTCAGGGTGACATTTGACAGCATCAATTGCTATAAAAGAGTGGCGCCATTTGAGAGGCATCATTTTATTTACCAAAGTGGAGACACATGAGGGATGATATTTTGAAGGCATCACTTGCTATACCAGCATGGGGACACCTGAAGGGTTGAAGGGAGATGCATCATTTGCTATGCCAGATTGAAGACGCCTGAAGGATGACATTTGAGTGGCATCATTTGCTATACCAGTGTTGAGACACCTGAGGGGTGACATTTGAGAGCATCATTTGCTATAAAAGGGTGGAGACACCAGAAGGGTGATATTCGAGGGGAATCATTAAATACACCAGAGTGGAAACACCTGAGTAGAGAAACCGGAGAGGTGGCATTTGAGAGGCATCATTTGCTATACCAGAGTGAAACACGTGAGGGTGACATTTGAAAAGAATCATTTGCTACACAATAGTGTAGACTCCTGAGGGGTGACATTTGACAGGCACCATTTGCTATACCAGAGTGGAGATACCTGAGGTTTGACATTTGAGAGGCATCATTTGCTATACCATTGTTAAGACAATTGAAGGGTGACGTTTGAGAGATATCATTTCCTATACCAGAGTGGAGACACATGACGGTCGACGTTCGAGAGGCATCATATGCCATGCCAGAGTGGAGACACCTGTGGATGACATTTGAGTGGCATCATTTGCTACTCAAGAAGGATAAAATGATCGGACAGGGAAAGCAGCATTCAAGGACGACAGTCAACCAACGAACACAAAAACAAACACGCAAACAGACAAACAGAAATGCAATAGTAATAAAACATGCAAACGACATCACAAACACAAAATGGTTGACAATAGGGCTATTGCCTTGGAACGGTCAGTGGCAAAGTAGGCCACTGGGGGGTTTAAACCGGTTCTAGGGTGCACCAAACCTCACACTTACCCTACTGTCAACCCATTAAAACAGGACAGTGTAAATAAAGAAATCCCCGCCATGATTTAATCTCTAACCAACAAGGCAGCATCAATAGGCAATGTTAAGTAAAACACAAATATGCTCGTGTAAATATAATACAAAAAAACAAACTAGAAAGCCACAATAAAGGGGTACTCAATGACTTGGCAGAAGCCAGAGCAACAAGAGAATAAACCATTAAGGGCACGACAGGAAAGATTATAGACAAAGAGTGAAGTCACTTCAAGAGTGAAGTCACCTGAGTGGTGACATTAGAAAGGCATCATTAGCTATACCAGATGGTTGCCGTTTGAGTGGCATCATTTTCTGTATCCCATTTCAGCCCGAACGTTTCCGAGCTATCAAAGAGAATATTGAGTTATCACAGTAACCAAATATATCGACCAATCAACGGCTGGTAGGCACATTACATATTCACAATAAAAACAACATGACGGCGCCCATCTGTGTTGCTTGATACAACATCGAAAACAGTAAAATATGCCAACTACCTTCATTGTAAAAGGCTGTAAAATTCGACAAACAAGTGGACAACCGATATCGTTACATCGCTTGCGTTGGAAAAATGAATCTTTAAGCAGACAATGGCTGATTCGTGCTGGAACGCCGGAAAACGAAATCGACGGAACCAACATGGTGTGTTTGAGACATTTAAGAATGTGTTCCTTGTATTTTGAAGGTGATAAAGGAATAATATCGTCAGCTGTTCCAACTTTAAACACCCCAAGTACGTAATGGAATAAGGATGTTTACTTAAATAGTTTTAAAACTAATGAATTGTCGAAAACATAATAGTTGTATAACTAATGAAATGCCGAAACAATAAAAACGGTATTGCAGTAAAATCAACATCAGTAATTTTATCCTACTTAGTATTGTTGTTTAAACAGCTCATCAACACGTAATACAATATGATTTAGAGCTACTACGTGGACAGGGGGAAGGTTAAATATAAAAAATTATCCAGAGACTGTCACATTGTCACTATTCGCAATGTCCTTGTAAAAAAACATAAAAAAAGAATGTATAAATATTCTTTCTCCTACTGCAGTATTGGTTGCCAACAGAACTTCTGTTGGAATTTGAACGTTAACTCACGTCTTGTATAGCTGAATCTACATCCACGTAAACTTGTGTAGCTGAATCAAAACAGTTATCTATTCATAGTAAAGCATGCCTCTCAGATCACCATGTATCACATGATAATGACATCAAGCCTTCCAGTTGTATCGCTCCCCTTTATAATTATGCTGACGTCAGACAAGAGGGTAATGGTATTATTCTTTCATGAATTATATGGTGTGACCGGGCTAGGTGTGTAGCATGCTATTATTAATTCCACTGAATATATGCAAAAATGTGTAGTATGCAGGAATATAACTCATTTTTACCCTCAGAATTTCAAAGGAGAGAAGATGCAGCTGGACTACTTCATATCAGCCAGGCCATACAGAAAGAGAAATCCGACAGCAACGGTAATAAATAAAAAAAAACGTTTTTGGCACACTTTTGTCTTCAGATTATTTTTAACATTGTAATCATAAATAACATAAGTAACATAAAAAGCTCATGCTTCCACACAGAGGTAGGATTTTTCTAAATTGGCATAGTTTTAATTTTGTCATTTTCTAAGGAAATGTCCAATAATGCAAATTCACATTCCGCCTGTCAGTTAATTTTTCTCTTCTTATAAAAAGTTGTTCGTAGAAGCACGTCAAACTGGGTGTCATCCATCAGACAGGTAGCGTGCATTTGATTATGAAAATTCTGCCAAAGTGTTATGTCTCCTGAAGATTATTATTTAATATTAATGAATAATTAATGGCTTGGGGTGTGAATTTGTCAAAAATAAAATCGGTTCAGATATTTTATATATTTGTAATAGTCATACTTTGTGTAATCATCAACAGTAACAAATAACATACTTCTGACTTTATTGTAAAACGAGGTTCTAAAATTGTCAATTTATCCATTTGAATATTTTTT
Source organism: Cyrtodaria siliqua (assembly GCA_037043455.1). Classification (NCBI taxonomy): domain Eukaryota; kingdom Metazoa; phylum Mollusca; class Bivalvia; order Adapedonta; family Hiatellidae; genus Cyrtodaria; species Cyrtodaria siliqua. The sequence continues at coordinate 59,609 of JAWPHD010006455.1, forward strand.
TACACTAGTGCCTTGCGATATATATCACCAATGCAATGCACCCTCCGCTCTTGGAATTGAATTGAATTGAATGTTGTTTAACGGCTCATCAACACAGTATAGGTTATTTAGAGCCGCCCCAGAGAGAGGGGAAGGATACATAGGAATCCGGGAACCTGCCCTACTCTTATTATCGAATAGATTCCTATGGTTCTTTAACGTGCTCGGAGGATAGACCGATACACGGGACCGCCCGGTTTACGTCCCCATCCGACGGACGGGGGGGGCTAAGGTAAATTGTCTTGCTCAAGAACACACCGACGGAACTCATTGGCACCACGAAGGATTGAACCCGGGGCCTCCGGTTACAAATCCGCCGCGCTACCGACTGCGCCACGCCAGCCCCTTTCCGCTCTTGGAAGCCATGTTATTTAATTAAAACATGAGATTTCATTTTATTTAATAAAGGAGCACACCACAATTTTATTTAAAACCTGTTAGTTTATGTATTTTTGCAAATCAGTTATAATTAATTTTTAGCTTGATCACATTAAACAGGATCTGATCTTTCTTGTCTGTTCATTTTTGAATGCATGTATGCGGTGTGTCCCTTTAGAATAACATGTTTCTCTTATAATGTTGTGGTAAAAAATAAAAATGGTAATTAAAATACTACTCTAAAATAGATTGTCTTGATTCTTTATTCTTCTTCATTATTGGCCTGGTCACTGAACATCTCTTTGTAATAGAACAGGTGTAAATCGTTTAATTGAAAATAAGACCCGTCAGAATAACAGTGATAATTACAGTTGAATAACTGAAATAGACATGCTACAAAACAAATAGAGTATGGTTTCATCTCGTTGGTATAATTGAAACACCTCGCCCATCTCGATGTTTAAATGAACCAACTCAATGAAACCATACTCTATCTATTATTTATGTTAGACTCTTGTTATAAATATCATAATATCTGTTGGAATTGTTGGAATACAGCTAAAAAATAAAACTGAATTATTATTGTTAAATAACAAGTCACCAACACATTGTAGGTTATCCCTAATGAATGGAGAAGATACAGGAATCGCTGAATCTGTCCTACTGAATCGCCAACACATTGTAGGTTATCCTAAAGAATGGAGAGGATACAGGAATCGCTGAATCTGTCCTACTTTGTACAGATGGAAGTGTTCTATGATTCTTTCATTCTAAGAATACACTTTGCGAAAGTCAGTGGTGCCTGCGAGACTTACACACATGACCTCTGCATGTATGTTACAATGAAGTGACAACCCAAACCAAATAATAGGTATCTTTGGATTTACTTGTACTTCAAAACAATTTTCGGGGCCATGTAACGATTGAAAAAAGTCCTCAAATTTGGACAAAAACTTATTTACTCATTCCAGATTTAACTCGAACCTTTGGCAATGAAAACTACTAGACTCTGGATGTAACAAGACCAGATCACAGTTTCTTGAAAAAGACCTACACGCAAACAACTGCAGCTTAATTTGGTGGTACCAAACAAGAGTTTGATAATGGACCTTTGGAAACGGCCGAGCACGACACAAACGAAATATTGCAGTCTCGGTTTTATTGAGACTGTTTATGAGCGGTAGTGAAATATGCTAGCTACCACTCACGCCCTCTAGCCCCGGGTTGAGCAGAACTCAATATTCAAAAAATCAATAGTACACAATTTTAACCATCCCGAAGATGGCATGCATACGGCGGTGGACATGGAGTTATATGCTTCCCCATGTCGTACGGCGTATGGTCCCAGTATCTAATAAAATTAAATACCCCGAAGAGCGAAATAAACATAATGGAATTCAGTTGGGAGCAGCGGTTATGAAGCCTGCGTATCACAAGTAACAGCCAAAAGCATGATTTGGTTTGAGCTTTATCAGAGTGTTTACATTTCCATTTTGGTTCATAGAGACAGATTTTAATGGGGAAGTATTTCTTTAACACATTCAGATACAGTTTTCTTGCTCCATTTCACAGCAGTTTTACTTTCCACAATACCGACAAGTGGACCATTTTTTTTCATACCACAGTCTGGAGTTTCAGCAAGAAAACCATGCTGGGTGTCGATCATTAGTGTCAATTTAAAGTAATGGCATTACCTTCCTTTGTCTTTTCCAATTCATAGCGTTCCAAAATTACAGGCTCAAATTCTAACCCATATTTCATTGCTGCAGATGAGAATTGGGATGGTTCAAAAATTGAATTTGAGATTTTTTCAAGATACGATTTTTTGTATGTGTAAAAGTTGCACACACTGCTAACTAAAGACCCCGTTATTCTAAATATTCTTAAAGAAAACTAATTGGAAGTTCTACTTTGTAATAAAGTGTGTGTTTGAATAAGAGCCTGATATGTTTCATTAACTTTGATATCTGATTTTAGATCTACTATTTGTGTATCACTAGCCGATTTACAAATCTCCTCTATCTTGTTATGGAACTGAGTCATATATTCATATAATGGATTGACTGAACAACGCGTTTCCACTGGAACTGTTCCACTATCTACAGTGGTCATGAGAAGTCCTTTTTGAGAAGTGGTGCTCCATTGTCGCAGCTCAGAAATAAAAGTCTGAGCTGCAGTTTTGTCCGACTCAAACACAATCTTTAACTAATAATAATCTGGCGGATTTACCTTCAGTGTCCTTGTTTCCATTCTTTTTTCCCGAACCGTTTTCTTTTAAAGTCAGTGTCATATACAGGAGCAGCAGGCAGCTTTGTTTCCCTCGGTTTGTTCCAAGCTTCTAGTTTGTCTACAAACAAAACAAACACATTTTACTTAAACTTCATATAAAACAAAAAGAGTTTAAAACAAAAAATAAATGATGGTTGCCATTTCATTGAAAGATATAGCAATCTGTTAAATTAAGTTTAAAGTAGCTATTACGTCAACAATAACCACATTTTACACATATACACCGTTTCTCAACCTACTGATCACAAGGTATATATCTAACTTAACTATTTTGAGAATCCAAACTCGATGGACACAACATAACCGGCTTTAACCAGTCATGCTAAACCCAAAAATGGAGCGTCTAATTAAGAGTTACTTATAATTCTTTTTACGCATATTCATTTATGGGTATTTTAAGAACCACTGAAATCACAATACTTTTAATCGGTGCATATGCATTTTGCGAGATAGTTTCTTTAAATCAAGTTCAACGAAATGGTCAACAATATATGAAACTTAAAATGTGGCAGACAACGTAACCGTTATTAATTTAATATACCTTGCCTTGAAATCCGCTCTGGTTTCCAAGAAATACGTCAATATGGCTCCTATGTTGAATAATACCAAAAGTTGTGGTATTTTAGCGCTCGAATACGCATTCTTCAACTCAATATATGAGGATGAAACAGGTCGACAGTTGGAAGCTGGTGCCACAGGTTCCGCCATTGTTGATAGTTCTGTGCCTACCAGCATCTGAATAGTGCTTGAAATCATGTGACTTTGCGCCACGTGACTGAAATTCCGAACACTGTACGGAGTTCGACGAAGTACTGGTGATATGGGTTATACCAGAGTGGAGATACCTGAGTGGTGACACATTTGTATATCATTTTCTATACCAGAATGGAGATACCTGAGTGGTGACATTTGAGATGCATCATTCGCTATACCAGAGTGGAGACACATGCGTGTTGACGTTTGAGAGGCATCATTTGCTATACCAGAGAATAGAAAGAAACCAGAGTGGTGACATTTGAGAGAAAACATTTGCTATACCAGAGTGGAGACACCTGAGTGGTGACATTTGAGAGGCACCATTTGCTATACCATAGTAGAGCTACTTGAGTTTTGACATTTGAGAGGCATCATTTGCTATACCAGAGTAGAGAGAACTGAGTGATGACATTAGAGAGGAATCAATTGCTATTTCAGACTGAAGGCACATTAGGGGTCACATTTGAGAGGCATCATTTGCTATTCCAGAGTGGAGACACCTGATGGGTAACATTCCGGAGGCATCATTTGCCATACGAGAGCGGAGACACCTGAGGGGTGACATTTTAGAGGCATCATTTGCTATACCAGAGTATAGGCACCTGAGGGGTGACATTTAGGAGGCTTCCTTTGCTATACTTGAGTAGAGACACCTGGACGGTGATAGTTGAAAGGCATCATTTGCTATACCATGGTGAAAACGCTAGATGGGTAAGATTTGGGAGACATCATTTGCTATACCAGAGTGGAGACACCTGAGGGGTGATATTTGAGAGGCATCATTTGCTATACAGGAGAATAGACACATGAGGGGTGACATTTGAGAGGCTTCCTTTAATATACTAGAGTGGAGACACTTGGACGGTGATGTTTAGAGGCATCATTTGCTATACCAGGAGATATTTACATGAGTGGTAACATTTGAGAGGCATCATTTGCTATACCAGAGTGAAGACACATGAGGGTTGACGTTTGAGAGGTATCATATGCCACACCAGAGTGGAGACACCTGAGGCGTGATGTTTGGGTAGAATAATTTGCTATAGAGGAATGTAGAAACCTGAGGAGTAACATTTTAGAGGCATCGTTTGCTATACTAGAGTGGAAACACATGAATGGTGACGCTTGAAGGGCGTACTTTTCATATACTAGTGTGGAGATACCTGAGTGGTGACATTTGAGAGGCATCATTTGTTATACCAAAGTGGAGACGCCTGAGGGGTGAAATTTAACAGGCATCATTTGCTATGTAACAGTGGAGATACCTGATGGGTGACATTTGAGAGGCATCATTTGTTATACCAGAGTGGAAACACATAAATGGTGACGCTTGAAGGGCGTACTTTTCATATACCAGTGTGGAGACACCTGAGGGGTGACATTTAAGAGGCATCATTTGCTATAACAGAGTGCAGACACATGTTGTTTGTCATTTGAGATTCATCATTTTCTATACATGATTTGAAACACATCAGGGGTTACATTTGAGGTGCATAATTTACTATAACAGACTGAAGACACTTTAGGTTTGACATTTGAGAGGCATCATTTGCTATACCAGAATGGAGACGCCTCAGGGATGACATTTGAGAGCATCATTTGCTATGAAAGAGTGGAGACACATGAGGGGTGACATTCGAGAGGTATCATTTGCTACACCAAAGTGGAGACACCTGAGGGGTGACATTTGAGAGGCATCAATTGCTATACCAGGGTGAAGACAATTGAAGGATGACGTTTGAGAAGCATCATTTTCTATTCAATATTGGAGACACCTGAGGGGTGAAAGACATCCTATGCCATACCAGAGTAAAAACACCGGAGATACGTTTGATTGACATTAATTGCTATACCAGAGTGGAGACACCTGAGTGGTGACATTTGAGAGGCATAATTTGCTATAACAGAGTGGGATACTTGAGTGGTGACATTTGAGGGGCATCATTTGCTATACCAAAGTAGAGACAACTGTGTGATGACATTTGAGGGGAATCATTTGCTATACGAGGGTGGAGAAACCTGAGTGGTGACATTTAAGAGGCATACTTTGCTATATCAAATAAATGATACCAGAGAGGTAAAGTTAGAGAGGCACCATGTTCTATACCAGAGTAGAGATACCTGATTTGTGACATTTGAGAGTCATCATTTGCTATTCCAGAATAGAGATACCTGAGGGTGTCGTTTGAGAAGCATCGTGTGCTTTAACAGAATGAAAATAACTGAGTGGTGACATTTTAGAGGCATCATTTGCTGTACCAGAGTGGAGACACAGGAGTGGTGATGTTGGAGAAGCATACTTTGCTATACTATAGTGGAGATACCTTAGTGGTGACCTTTGAGTGGCATCATTTGCTTTACCATAGTGGAGACACCTGAGTGCTGACGTTTGGGAGGCGTCATTTGCTATACCTGAGTGGGGATACTTGAGTGGTGATATCTGAATTGCATCATTTGCTATACCAGAGTCGAGACAAATGAGTGGAGACAACTGAGTGCTGACGTTTGAGAGCCGTTATTTTCTATACCTGAGTCGGGATACTTGAGTGGTGATATCTGAAATGCATCATTTGCTATACCAGAGTAGAGACAACTGAGTGGTGACATTTGAGAAGCATCATTTGCTATACTAAAGTTGAGACATCTGAAATGTGACATTTGAGAGGCATCATTTTCTATACCAGTGTGGAGACACTTGAGCGGTGGCATTTGAGAGGCATCATTTGCTATACCGGAATGGAGATTCCTCAGGGTGACATTTGGGAGGCATCATTTGCTATACCAGAGTGGAGACCCCTGAATGGTGACGTTTCAGAGGTATAATTTGCTATACCGGAGTGGGGACACATGAGGGATGACATTTGAGAGGCATCATTTGCTATATACCAGAATGGAGACACCTGAGGGTAAGATTTGATAGCATCATTTGCTATACCAGAGTTGGGACACCTGAGAGTGATATTTGAGAGGCATCGGTTGCTATGCCAGAATGGAGATACCTGAGGGGTGACATTTGAGAGGCACCATGTACTGTGCCAGAGTGGAGATATCTGAGGGTGACATTTGAGAGTCATACTATGCTCTACCCGAGTGGAGAAACTTGAGGGGTGACGTTTGTAATGCATACTTTGCTCTACCAGAGTGGAGATACATGAAGAGTGACTTATCCGATTCATCATTTGCTGTACAATACCTGAGTGATATTGGGTGCCATCATTTCTAAAACCGTGGTGGCTATATGTTTTAGTTATTTACTGTTGTGAGACTATTATATAAACATTTATCAATTAATATATTCATATATAGTTGATCTTGACGTATTAGCGTTTGCGTGTGGATGTCTGATGTCTGAATGTGTATGGATTCGTGACTAGTTTTTCTTGAAAACAACAACAACAACACAAAAGCCAACAAACGTATTTAACAAATCCCATACAGTCTCTTCAAATTACCTACCAGATAAAATGAATTTAGGTTTGGTGCACCCTAGAACCGGTTTAAACCCCCCAGTGGCATACTTTGCCATTGGCCGTTCCAAGGCGGTAGCCCTATTGTCAACCCTTTTGTGTTTGTGATGTCGTTTGCATTTATTATTACTTTTGCCTACTTGTTTGTCTATTTGCGTGTTTGTTTCTGTGTTTTGTGGTTGACTGTCGTCCTCGATCTTTTTATATTTCTTTAGGATTGCAACTTTTACGAGATAACAGATGTAAACGGATGATTTCGGTATGTTTCTATAATGCTTACATTAACAATTTGGGGCTTTTAAGGCTGTTTTTTCTTCTGATGCATGCCGCAAATTAATCGTCTACAGATCATAACATCCATTTATACTACTCAAAATACCATTTGATGTATGTTATGTAATTTCATTTCCTGTCATAAATGTTCAGCAGTTTCCCGAAACGCAATTTCATTTAGTATGATGTTTACTGAGATCCTTTCAATGGATCATAATTGAGTCTAGACAAGATTTGGGAATATCCGAGAGTCTGAACAATTATTATTTCTATTTCCATCAAGTATTCTTAACTCTTTCTGTATGGCAGTAGTATAGCAGATGTAATCCGTTTTTATTGTCTTCTGATCGGCAAAATAATTTATCTCTTCAAATCTTGGAACCAATTTCCAAGTATAAACATAATTAGACAGGATTTATAAGTGATTTTACCATGGAACTGTGTTGTTATTTAGTTCGCAATTTTAAAAGATAACAACACAGTTTATCTACTCACATCGGTGTAGGCATTCGGCGTTTCCGTCGGCTTTGCTTAGCATGTAAGATAAACTCGTATATCTGAAACCCCTTATATTCAATGAAACGCCACATATGTATTCATATAAAGACTGTATATAGGAAATGCCACAGCTTTGTTATGCATTTACACATTATTATGGCCCCTCATTTGATTTACCTTTTATATCTGTTAAATTTCTTATTGTATCTCATAAAACCTTGAAGGAAAATTCTATGAAACTGTTCATATGTCATATAAGAAATACATAGAGAAAAGTGCCGAAGCTTTGTCATGCAATTGAACATTATTGTAGCCTCTGTTTTCATATGTTTATGTATCTGTTCAATGTCTTATTATATTTAATAAAACCTGTGAAGGAATTCTGTGAAGGAATTCTATGAATCTTTACACATTTATTCTCTGCAGAATAAGAAATGCATAAAGAAAAGAACCACAGCTATGTCATGCATTGTTGTCTCCGCTTTACGTACTTTTTTTTTTATATATATTCATATATTTTATATATATATATATATTCAATTTCATATCTCATAAAATCCTAGCAATTCTATGAAACATAACACATGAATTGACTATCATAACAGTAAAGGATAGAGACACGTGTCTCTACATATGTAGCAATATGGCCTTTATGATAGTGTTCTTATCTTATTGTTTTACTAAAACACCAAGGCCAGAGTTATCTTATAAAACCGTATGATACATGTTTCTCTATCGCCCATAACTTTCAACATTTAGCAGACTAAAGAATTTCGATCCATTTTAACTACAAGTGTATTACCATTTAACAAAAGCGGAATATATCTGAATATCTACACTGGCCATACATTTTGTGTTTGGAAGTCATCAGGTCATAACAAAGATCCATTTTAGATATATTGTGTTGTTAGACTGTTGGTCAGTCATTATTGGGCGAAACTTTCGACTCCGTCGGATAAGGTTGTGTCAGAGTGTAGCTTGAGACTCGTGGAACCTGCTATTTAAGAGGACCACAGACCAGTATGATTAAATTAAACTACTGAGCGATGAAATACGGCGCCTTAGGTTAAAGTGTAGGGCCGTATGTAATATTGGTTTAGTGATGAAGAAATATAAAAAGATCGGACAGGGAAAGTAGCATTTAAGGAGGACAGGCAACCACAAAACACAGATACAAACACGCAAACAGACAAACAAGAAGGCAAAAGTAATAATAAATACAAACGACATCACAAACACAAAGGGTTGACAATAGGGCTACCGCCTTGGAACGGTCAGCCAAGTAGGCCACTGGTGAATTAAACCGGTTCTAGGGTGCACCAAACCTCACACTTACCCTACTGTCATCCAATTAAAACATTACAGTGTAAATAAAGAAATCCCCGACATGATCTAATCTCTAACCAACAAGGCAGCATCAATAGGCAATAATAGTAAAACACAAATATGCTCGTGTAAATATAATACAAAAAAACAATAGCCTAGCAAGCCACAATGAAGGTACTCAATGACTTGGCAGAAGCCAGAGCAACAAGAGAAAAAACCATTAAGGGCACGACAAGAAAGATCATAGACAAACATCAAACGCCATCGTTCCAATGGGCTTTAGGTAGGCGTCATCATAGGGTCCACAGTCTGTCCGGTCATCGTACAATTAAAGAGGAAAGCATAGTGGCGAACTTTAAAAGGGTCCAAGTCCAAGCATGCAGTACGTTGCAAAATGATAGGGTCATAACCTCTTTTGATAAACTTTTTAACAAGTTTAACAAAGATAGTATGAAAGTGATCATGACCAAGAATCTTACGAAGTTTATAAATCACATCACCACAAAGTCATGTTGTGAAAGTCCTTGTCGCAGAAGAGTCCTTAAATTACTTTCATATTTAGAAAGAAGATCAGGGTTACGATAATAAAATTTTGCAAAGGTTTTACGAAGTTTATGGTAACGGTAACCCTGATTGAGTAAATCAGGATTGAAATTGAAGTCGTGCGAGCAAGCTGTGTGTTTGGACATCTTATAGTACTTACATAATGTGACAATATAATCATCAATTAAACTAAAAGGACTTGTGTTGTGTTGATTCATTTACCTGTTAGCTGATAAACGAACAATTACCTCTATACGTTCAAGGACAATATACTAGTCCCGAGTTGTTACATTAAGGGACGATGTTATGCACTAGTTCCCAGGATTTCGAAGTTCCCGTTCGCGGTACCAGCTACGATACGTCTACGCAAAACACGTAAATTTTGTTTTGAATTTTCCTCTAGATAACTAACATGGCTCAACAAAAATCAAAAGGGGTTAATCAGGGTGTAATCCAGGCCTTGCCACGGCCATTGCACTATTAAACTCTCAATTAGGGATTTCAAATAGTATTACCAGATACGATCGCAACCCAAACCTGTTTAGGGATTTGATTAGGGAAATTGAGAAATATTCTATCATTTCGCAGGCTAATGCAGATTCGGTTAAATTAATCGTATATCAATCAAGACAAAGCCCAGTTAGTGACTATATAAAACGTTATTTAGCTGCCAGTCCAACACATAACTGGCAACAGTTAAAAGCAGATTTATGTAGGAGATAATGCGAAAAGAAGAAAGCCAGTAAACAAAAACATTTATTCAATCAATCTGTCTCAGAATCCAAACAGTTGTTCAATTAAAATTAATCAAAACGTCACAGAGCACTTATCGACTCAGGAAGTGAAATTTCATTAGTGCACAAACGTGTTTATAACTCCTTACTTTTCAAACACAAGCTTTCCGAAACTAATGCAAATCTTCAATCAGTTAATGTGGGGACATTGAATGTTTTAGGCAGTGTTAATCTACCATTTTATATTGGGGTACAATATACAATCACACCTTCATTGAGTATCAGATATGAACATAAACGTAATTCTAGGGAAGGACTGGCTGACCAAATATAGTGTCCGTCTGTATTTTGACTTACAGCGTTTGATAATAAGGAAAACACATGTACCATTAGAATCAGATAGTTACATTCACTCTTTAGTTCGGATAAATAACGATCTTGTTATAAAACATCCTACACCTGTACTGGAAAAATTAAAAAAAGTCCTCTTTACCACCATCAATGTACCAGGTGTCTTAAATTAAAGATGGTATCATAAGTTGAGAACCCGGCATTCTTGTCACAAACAGTGTCGTACGTGCCGATAAAAGTAGGAAGTTTCCTTTGTTACTGGTAAATATTACCAATAAAACAATTCATATAAAGAAAGACTATATTGTTGGCAAGGTAGAACGTGTTAGTGAAATAGGTATCGTGACCTCACACTCATTTGAAGCAAGTAGCAATCATACTTAGTCACCCCACTAGTAGACAGCCGCCACCTAATTGGCTAGATGACATTAACTGTCCAGTCGAACATAAAAACCTAATAACACCTTTACATCAGAAACATGCCCACATATTTCCTTTCAGTGTGTACGACTTAACCCCACAAATATAAAATATGAATATTGACACTGGAGACGCAAAACCAAATAGGTAGAGACCGTATTTCACACCTCATCAAAATCGACCCATTGTCAATAAAGACATTGATGATATGCTGGCAAATGGCATAATTGAAAGGTCAGTTTCTCCTTGGAGTAGCCCTATTGTGATATATAAAAAGGACAATTCTAAAAGATTTTGCTGTGATTTTAGGAAATTAAACGCGGTTACGAAAGCTAACAGTTGGCCTTTGCCGAAAATTGACGAAATTCTAGCAGGCGGATCCAGGTATTTTAGTTCACTCGACTGTAGATCTGAATATTTCCAAATGAAACTTGACCCTGTAGACAAAGAGAAGACTGTACTTTGTTGCTTGCAGTAGAGATTTATTTCAGTTTAATGTCCTCCCATTTGGCCTCTCTAATGGTCCTGCAAAATTCCAAGAACTCATGTCAATTGTACTACAAGACTGCAAAACAACTCATGTCAATTGTACTACAAGACTGCAAAACGTTTGCAATCGCCTATCTTGACGATTTTCTTGTTTTCCTCCACATTAGAGGACCATATCAAACATTAACAAACAGTGTTTGCAAGATTAACTGAACATAAATTGAAGTTGATATCGTGCAAATGTTCATTTGCACAGCCTGAAACAAAATACTTAGGTTTCGTTGTCAACGAACAAGGAATGAAACCAGACTATGACAAGGTCATTGCTATTAGGGATCTTCCAAACCTGATCTGTGTCAAAGGTGTTCGAGCTTTTACTGGAATGGGCAGTTACTACAGGAGAATCATACCAAACTTCTCCAGAATTGCAGAACCAGTGATAGCTCTTACAAAAAAGTACGCCAGATTTAACTGGGACGCTTCCTGTGCTGAAAGCTACGAAGAGCTCAAAAGAAGTCTAACGGTGGTACCATTACTTGGGTATCCTGAAGTAAAAAAGGCCTACATAATATACCGTGATGCAAGCGATCGAGCTATTGGGGCTGTCCTTGTTCAGGAATGCGAGCCTGACGAGAGTATTATTCCGAACATCCCGAATGAAAGGCCGATTCAATTCTACTCCCACAAGTTGAGTAAATCTCAACAGAAGCGGAGCACTATAGAAAATGAAGCTTTTGCAATTAAGATGGCCTTGGGTTTGATCCATACGTTCATAACTGTCATATTGATCTGTTGACGTCACCCATGCAGAACCGAAAAGTTCAGCAATGGGCTATGTCAGTCGCAGGTTATGACCTCGAAATAAAATGGCTTGCGAGAAATCGGAACTCCATAGCAGAATTAATCACTCTAGTTCAAATGACGAAGGTGACAATGACGGTGATGTAGACATAAGTGACAATACATTCAAGGTCGCTGTGTTCAATTCAAACATGTTTGACCCAAAGCAATGTGTTAGCAATGACAGTCTAGTGAGAAAACGTCCGGCAGACCTGTCTGGCGATTACGTCACACATTTCTTGTCGCATGTCAAATTGCCTAATTAACCAGTGTGGCAGTTTTATCTCGGCCAATACTGCTTGAGTCATTGAACAAATACAAAATGCGATAGCTGTTATTTTATTCTTTTCAAAATACGATTTTTTATTCGTGTTCTGTCCGTTTCTAGTATGTTATTGTTGATTAAAGATAACACATAATTTCCTTGTTCAATTCATTGAGAACCCACCCAGTTGCGAACAAATAATACCAAGTACTCAGCAATTGATGACAACGATAGCAAGCGTTAACACCATTCGTGAACGATTTACTAGTACACATTCAGGTCTCACACCTCTATTATCTCCCCTGAAAGCTCACGGACCTAGAGACAAAAGGAAAACAGAAAATAATTCTATTTTTTTCTCAATTTTAGGCAATTTTTAATTTGAAAAAATAGGTTTTCCTTTGCTTTAGCACAACTGCAGTGAAAAAGACAGATGATACAGAAAATCCCATGTTGATATGAGGTTTCATTCCAATTTCAGAATTGTTTGACCGAAGCACCACATATTCAGCTAGATAGTGTATGAATTTTGTATTTTTCATAGGGTACACAAAACATGAGCGAGAAAAAAAATCAACCTGGCTAACTTATGTATTTTATTGTTTTAAATTACTGGTCTTGGCTATACTGAAAATATTAAACCAACAACAATGTCTGCTGCCCTGCTTTGAAGCTCAGATGGTGGAAAAGGCTGTACAGTAACCCTATGGGAAAATTAATTGTGGTGTGAGACCTGAAGAGTAGCTAATTTTTCATCATAGTCACACAGACGTCTTTTTTTTAAAGCCCGTTATACACCTTGATTCAATTGATTTGTGTGGTAGTTTCAAAGTAATGATTTGTCAGACAAATTCAACTGGTTGTTGGTACAGATGAAGAATGTGTTTGGCACATATTGTGTCCAGTATATGCCCATATCAGGTATTTGATATAAATCTCATAATAACATTTTCGAGCAATTTGTGTGCATGTATGTATACTTTTTTGACAGCTGTGTAATCATGACAACTCATGTGATATATAAAAACATGATGTTTTTTTGTGTATACATGTGCATTGTGTCAGAAGCCACATGTTTCTGTAAGGAAATATCACAGAGACAGCAGATATCTAATTTGATATATCTGATATCTCCCATATTGTTGATGTCTCAATTTTAAAGTTGTCAACAACTCATCTTTGTATGCCATACTGGACAGTGATCACATAAGTGATTGTTGTTGCTGCTGCTGTTGTTGTTGTTGTATCTTCCAACTATCAAGTTTCTGTTGGTGTTCTCCATATTTATTACAGAGACAAATAATGTTGCTGTTCTGTTTAGGTGGAATTTCTCATTATTCTATTTCTGTTATCTAGTCGAAATAGGTGCAGTTCTTGAACTTTTTATTTTTTTACCGAAACAGTTACAGTTACAGCTTCAATTATTTTTATTCTATATGGGGTATTTATGTATTGTGTTGCATTTCCTGAAAGCAGGTGACACAGATCATGTTTGGGGACATTTTCATGCAGATTGAGACAAAAATGGCAGATATATTACAGAAATACTACATTTGGTGGCATTTCTTGTGTATTTTTATGTTAAAGGCACAATACCGCCAAAATTCAAGTGATACTCAGACTTCCATAATTTTTCATATACTCAGACCTAAGCTTATTTGGGGGTTAATTTGACATGTAGAATATAAATGCATAGCTATTGACTGGTGGTATACTTGAGACTTTTATCTTGTTACCATGGATACAGAAAGAAATGATATTTTTCCTATTCAAATTTCAGCAGTTGATCATTGAATACATATGTTTGATACCATGATATAAACTAATATTATTTTAATCATAATTATAAGATAGCAGATGACAAAAGGGGATTGTGGTAAAAAACTCATGAAGATTGAGGCACAAATGGTGTAGTTATCACACAAATGCTACATATTATGAAAACATGTTTTGGACTTTTATTTCACAGCGGGAACTTGTCGAATCCACGCGTTACTCTCAATTACATAATCCTGAATTATTTCACTTGTAAATATGATAGAAGCATGCTTATGGTCTTATTTTATAGGTATTGCACATAGCTACTAAATGTTATGTTATGGATGATGTTGCTAAAAATATTTACTCTTTTCAGGTCTCACACCTCTATTATCTCCCCTGAAAGCTCACGGACCTAGAGACAAAAGGAAAACAGAAAATAATTCTATTTTTTCTCAATTTTAGGCAATTTTTAATTTGAAAAATAGGTTTTTCTTTGCTTAAGCATACATCTGCAGTGAAAAAGACAGATGATACAGAAAATCCCATGTTGATATGAGGTTTCATTCCAATTTCAGAATTGTTTGACCGGAGCACCACATATTCAGCTAGATAGTGTATGAATTTTGTATTTTTCACAGGGTTCACAAAACATGAGCGAGAAAAAAACCAACCTGGCTAACTCATGTATTTTATTGTTTTAAATTACTGGTCTTGGCTATACTGAAGATATTAAACCAACAACAATGTCTGCTGCCCTGCTTTGAAGCTCAGATGTTGGAAAAGGCTGTACAGTAACCCTATGGGAAAATTAATTGTGGTGTGAGACCACAACTGCGAACGTAAACATCGGCATACTGGCTTTGAAAAGTTTAAAACAGTCATGTTTTTGTTTTTTATTATCAAAATAAACGTTTAATAAATACATAAACTCTTTTTTCTGACAACATAAAACCTTGTTCAATAGTTATTCACTAAATGATGAGCCCAAAATTGCTATGCGGTACTGTACGTTATGGATTCCGAATCAAGGCCGTTTTCGTACACATTATTCAAAGAAATATAAAAAGATCGGACAGGGAAAGTAGCATTCAAGGAGGACAGTAAACCACAAAACACAGAAACAAACACGCAAACAGACAAACAAGAAGGCAAACTTCTGGACATTGAACATTCATGGGGATTTAATTTCGTGGTTTGGGTCTCGTTACCAAGGAGATGAGAGTCACAAAAAATGTTTCCAACGCATGCACCACGCATTCAGTATTGCATAAAAAAATCTCAAAAGACCAAGAAAAGGCAAGCAACATATGCAAATAAGAATACAAAACCTGTTGAATTAGAAGTAGGTCACGCTATATATCTCAATAATCACCAAAACAAATAGAAAATCGCTAACAGGTGCTTACCCTATTATCGCATCATAGAACAATGTAGTCCACTTACGTTTGTAGGCAAGAACATATTAACAGGTCACGTGACAAAATCTCACTCAAATGACTTGAAGTACGCAGATCTGGAAGAGTGGCAAGTAAATAACACTCAGTCTTAACTGCAAGATTCTCAGGGTGCAGCCAGACCAAAGAGAATGTCCACTTTTGTCGTTCCACCCTCCTCAGACTCTAGTGACTCAGAATCAAGTTCAGCAGATAATGTTGGTCAAGCACACTTGAACGATACTATACAAGGATATAAGTACGAACGGACAGACTCGTCCGATGTGTCGGACGATAATATACCTTAGCAGAACTGGCTAAGAAATACAGAAGGCAACGTGCGCGTCTGTCCCCAGACCAACCGTTATTGTTTAACTCTCAGTCTGCCGACGAAGCTGCACAATCAGACATATCTCGAAACGGAGACGAGATGGACATTAATGTTACTGAAGTACTCAGGGACCTTCAGGACGGTACAGTTCCAAGATCTGCAAGCTGCAGCTCTGTGGATCCCACAAGTGTACAGACAAAAATGCTAAATTTAAAGCTCTGTTTCATGCAGTTGCTGGCTTGATGTAAAGGTTCCTCAAATGTAAATAATTGTATATAGAATGTGAATATTTAACACAAACTGCTAGTTTGACTTTAATGTGCGCAAGTTTGTATGACTATTGTAGTTTTACGATTGTGATATCGTAAATGAGCTCAGTATGATTTGGCATACCTAAGGGTCGATTAATTAAGATGAAATTAAGTTGGCTATTTTTGTGGTAGATTTTTATTGTATCTACCGTGGTAACTAAGTAAATGCATTGATGTGTTTACACGTAACGGTTACCATGACGATTTTGACCCTAACCTTACCATTACTAGCATGTTTCTCGTTAAAATGCTAAAATTGTATTTTGGTGTATACACATTTATGAATTTAAAATACCCATGACAAACAGACTGACGGACGAACCGACACAAGGGCTTACTTGATATCGAAAATCGGATGAGTAAAGTAAATACTATAATAAACAATCATCGGTATAAATTGTAATTTTGCAAACTATAAACATGCATAGTTTATTCTTTGAGATTTAAGAAAACATTTCTCTTATTAAAAAAATACGACAACGCTTTAACCATAAATCCACCGCTCGATCTCATTAAATTTCAACTTAAAATGGCGATTTTATTGTAACTGAATAAAACCGTTGGATTGCTGAAAAGTTCATTAAACACTACAATTTATTGGCCGAAGTTTCACAACGACTTTCCAGTTATAGCCACACTGAAAACCCAACACTTGAAAATATGCGGTCATTCCAATTAGAGTACTTACTCGATAGGTTGCCCTCGACTAGTTATGTTTTGTGAAATTAAAATGTAAATTGGCCAAATTCGTATTACATTATCGTAGGGTTGAGTAGCAATTTAGTACTGAGGATCAATTTAACATTGAGGATACTTATGTTCCGATATTGGGGTAGGTGTTTTCATAACATATAGAGTTAAATCATGGGTTACAAAAAGTTGTTTAACGCGAGCCAATGTTAGTGTGGGGAATTTGAGACAGGGTGCGTCAATGCAACGATGGAGTGGCGGCCTCAGACGAGAGGGGACAGGTTGAAATTCCCTTGAAGCAGATTGCCTCAGCACCACCAACCGCCGTTGGGCAGAGGCCATAATAAGTCCTACTCTAGCCTCGTATTACAGAGGTTGAGAACAGTCCACTATAGCTGATATAGACAATTATCTGTGGACATTGTATATAGTATATTGTGGTTTAATAGCAGTGATGGCTATGACAGTGTAGAGAACACATATATTCGTATGTACACGGTTTACTTAATTAAGTAATTGCATTAAGTGGTGATGGACACTTGTAAGGGTCGTAGAATCAACACCTCCGACACATTTAAACGGACACACAAATGAAAGGCGACACATACGGATAATACAACCTGCAGTCTGTCAGAAAAATCTCATGTACTCTAAATTCGATGTGAACCATAACAACACCTATTTATTGTTATAACATCACAAGTTACTCCAAAGATGTTAGTCGTTTTATGACTTGTGAATAACCAGTGATGGTACCTTGAAACCAGGTGACAAACTGAGTATCTGCCATCTAGACGACCCATTCTAAATGAGATTTTAAAGGGATAGTTCAACATTTGACTTGACGGTGGTCAAGAATTTCTCTTGACCCGATGGTGAACGCAACTTTCTTGAATTATGCAGCGTGACTGTTTTACAAATGGATTAATTATGTTCCTGTCATAACTAACAATCCGAACACGTGTTGGATTAAATTAATAACTTCACCGCTATTCGGGAGCTATTAAACACATGCAGATATGAACTTTACGCGAGTGAACCATGACCCTTACGCCAGATGAACCATGAACTTTACAGTTTACCTTTTCCGGACTAAAATCTTTAATGAGCAAGGAACTTCAATAGCTTTACGATCTACCAACGACGTTACAGTTATATCCTTTGATAGAAACTTTAAATGTGATTGCAACTTTATTCAATATTTAATTAACAATGTGTTAATAATGGCATAGGTTTTACTTCCAACAATTACAGAAGAAAATTACCACGAACATTTGCTGAAACAGAGATTATATTCGCTGTGGATTTACTTTTATGCATTTTGCCATGTTTTGATATGTTTTAAAATGTATTGCATTGATTTCTTTGTGAGAGATAGACCATGTTGTTTATGTGAGCGAGCTGGAGTTCTTGCACTTACGATTTTCCCAGTAAGCCTCATCCCATCTTAAAAAATATTTCACACGGTAAAAAAAACGTATTATATATGTTTCTCTATCGCCTATAACTTTCAACATTAAGTAGACTAAAGTTGAATCTCGATCCATTTTAATTACAAAAGAGTATGATAATGGACCTTTGGAAGTTTATAACCATTAAACAAACTGTCTCTGTATGAGACAGTAATCGTGGATCCTGCTATTTATGAGGACAACGTACCAGTATGTTTAATTAAACTACCGAGTGATGAAATACGGCGTCTTAGGTTAAAGTCTAGGGCCGTATGCAATATTGGTTTAATGATGAAGTCGTGCGAGCAAGCTGTGTGTTTGGACATCATATAGTACTTATATAATGTGACAATATAATCATCACTTGAACTAAAAGGAATTGTGTGGATTCATTTACCTGTTAGCTGATAAACGAACAATTACCACACTACGATCAAAGACAGTATGATAGGTCCCGAGGTGTTACACATAGAGACAGAATGGTATTTCATTTAAATTTACATGAGTCTTTTAACGAATGTGAAAGTTGCATTTCCTGTTCGACTTCTATACTTATTTCCACAACCCTGTCATAACCTTGTTATGAATCTTAGCATAATTACGTTCAATTTTTTTCCTTTTTATTTGTTTTGAAATATTTAATTGCTCATCATATCCATGAAAAAGCATTCATAAAGATGGAATAGATATTACTGATAACCAAGATATTGCAAATACTTTTAATAACTTTTTTGTAAACGTAGCCGCTAACTTAAAAGAACCTATTCCAACTTCAAATTTTGATAAAGTAAATGATTTTGTAAAAACAAAAGTTCCTGATCATATGTATTTTCACATTCCTCTGATTACGGAATCCCAAACGCGTAAAATGTTAAATAATTTAGATGTATCCAAAGCTACAGGACTTGACCAAATAGGGCCAAAACTTTTAAAATTATCAGCCGATGTTATATCAAATAGTCTTACGTATGTTATAAATTGTAGTATAAAACAAGGTGTTTTCCCAGATGAATGGAAATGCGCAAAAGTTAATCCTTTATTTAAAAAAGGTTCATCAAATGATGTAAATAACTATAGGCCAATATCAATTTTACCTACTCTTTCAAAATTGATTGAAAAACATGTGCATGATTCATTTGTTAATTACCTTAATCATTATAAATTATTATGTAAATCCCAAAGTGGGTTTAGAAAAAAAAAACATAGCTGCGAAACAGCATTAGTATGTATGATAGATAAATGGTTAACAGCTTTAAATGATGGAGAATTTGTAGGCGTTGTTATGTTAGATTTGTCTAAAGCATTCGATTTATGTTCCCACGAAATACTATTAAAAAAATTACAAATTTACAAATGTGGAGATAATACTATTAAATGGTTCAAGTCTCATCTTACAAATAGAACTCAAGCGGTGAACTTAAACGGTGTTCTCTCTGATAAGCAAATTACGACATGCGGGGTCCCGCAAGGGTCTATTCTAGGGCCTCTTTTATTTATTTTATTCATAAATGACTTGCCTATGTATGTACAGGATAATGTTTCAAACGTTGGAATGTATGCAGATGATACTACAATATATGACATAAATAAATCTAAATTAGAAGTTGAAATGAATTTACAAGCTGCTTTGAATAACGTCAGTACATGGTGTCTAAACAATGGTATGGTATTAAATGCTTCAAAACAAAAGTAATATTGATAACGACACCCCAGAAACGGACAAGATTAGTTAATCAACCTCTAAATTTGAAATATAAAGACTTAAATCTGGAAATCACAACAGGTGATAAAATTCTTGGCATATATATAAATGAAAACCTTAAATGGGATACACATATAAAATTTCTTAGGAAGAAAATATCTAGTAATTTGTGGCTATTATCAAGAATTAAAGTATTTATTCCTGTTAATTATAGAATAATGTATTACAAAGCCTATGTCCAACCACATCTTGACTATTGTAGTATCATTTGGGGTAGTACAAAACAATCAAATATCCAGGTTTTAGTGCGATTACAACGAAGAGCATGTCGTATCATTCTAGGTGAACAATATACCACTTTAAGCGAGGCTTTAAATATAATTAATTCTCTTAATATTGAACAGAGGGTTTCACTTCATAAAGCCAAATTTATGTACAGGGTATCGCAAAATGCAGTCCCGTCATATATTCAAAACATGTTCAATTACAATGTCAGGCGTCCAAATCATTTACGTTCTTCAAATAAATCGGATTTTTTAATACCCAAACCAAATATAGAACTTTTTAAAGGGAGTATGTCTTACTCTGGGGTAAAAGTATGGAATAACATTCCAAATGAAATAAGACAGAGCGAAAGTATTACAAGTTTCACAGTAAATTATACTAAGTGGATAAATTCGAATCAACAGTCATAAAGCTAAAATTGTAAATATGGCCATATGTAAGTCTGTAAGTTAAACCTCTGCCGCCATATGTATGTATTATGTTGTTGTGTAACATTGTTATCATGTTGATCATGTTTATGAATAATGCTAACTTTGAATTTGTTATGCTGATTGTTATATTGCTATATAATTATGTATTTGTATGTATGTAAATATTGCTTTAGAGGGCCCCAAGGAAGATTAGTTTATACTAATTGGGTTACCCTCTGTAAATAAAAAAAAAATAAAAAAAAAATAAAGACTTTCATTCATTTCATTCATTCATTCATTCATTCATGATATCTCTGAAACCATTTGAAGGAATTCTATAAAACGTGACACATGCATTCACTGACAGAAACGAACTCCTGGAAACACGTGCCAATTCTAGTTTGCAAAAGCATAATTATGCCTCTTTTTTAAGTTTCTTTTTGAATTTAAATGGTCCATCTTATCTCAGAATGTCTTTTAAGGGACAATATCCATTACTTTTAGTCCATAAAACACAAAATAATTACATTGATAAACATAACACACCAACCATTATTGAATATTTACTAAATAAAACCAAAATTGTTTGACGGAATTCAATTGATACAGATGGTTTTGAGTCTTTTATGATAAACTCTTAAATTAAAACATGCAAAACGGGTTCTGGTGGGCTAATTATTTATATCGCAGACAGATTAGTAACTAATGATACCTTAATTAAATAAAGCTAGTGATTTTGTAATTTGGGTTAAATTAAACGTTGTTTTATTTAATTTAAGAGGGGATTATGCTACAATCATGGATATACAAGTACCCTGGATTTAAAACTGCCTATACGCCCCTTGTTAATTCTCGTCTTATCCGCCGAATGGCGAATAAGCTGGTTCCTTGATTACTCTGCGATAAACAACAGGGTACCAATCAGGATAACGGATGCGCTGTGGCCATTTTTGACATTGTCGATTATCCCGAAATGATGCTGAACTCAAAATGAATTATTAACATACTACTACACGATATATTTCAAATATAGAGCTACGTTATTAAAATCTGCATGTATTGCTTTTAATTTATCGATGGATTCATAATATAACTAAGATTTTAACGGCGAAAATAACTCGATAGCTGTGTTGATTTTCTTTTTCTACAGTTGTCGGCTTGAATCGAGATGGTACATTTCTATACAGTCTTTCATTTACGGTACGATATTAAAAATAATTAAGTCTTTGTATTTCCATTAGTGTGTAGATCTGGTTGGAGGACTTGGATTTTTGTATAGCCTTTGTTTTGTCATCATTTTAAGCAGTTGAAATTGGTTGAAATTTATCAATAAAATTGCGAGTATTTTTCATAAAAATGTATACACATTTTAAGAAGTCAAACTCCTGTTTTATTTATTGTTCGATATTCAAAATAATTATTCCTTTGTTGAACATTCTTAAACAAAATTCTTCGATTTCAATATAGCCTTTGTGCGTGAAATAAAACAGAAATATTATATCGATAACCAACATCCTGTTATTTGGAACACACGACAACCCGTTGAATTATAATCTAAGGGCTGTTAAGGGGACAATATGCCGAAATACCGCGCACGACCGCCTTGTATATTCGGTATGACACGTCTGACTTAGGGGTAGAAAGGAGTAAAAAAAACGGAAAAGCATTCCGCCGATTATTACATCCTGCTTATTGGCACACATAGTGACAAACCTCTATTGTATCAAAACACAAATCGCCGATACAGACACGTCGACCGCACTGTATATTCGGTATCGAATGGTTTGAATTAGAAGGCCAGGCGTGCAATATGGAACCATATACCATTAAATGAATTGATTAACACGACCATCATAGTTTAATTAAACTAGACAACTGAAGCCAAAATCAAGGTCAGTTACCTTAGTTTTGCATCCACTGGTTGAATTACACATTCTTCTTTAAAATAAAACAAGTGTACGGAACAATATAATACTATTTATATATTTGTATATGGCCTCGATTGTGTTATCATATAAAATAACCAAAGGCTGGGGTCGTGAATCTAACCATTATGATCTAAGGATAACTTTATTACATATCCTTTTTTAGAAAAGTCGCATCACTGCCGCACATGCATTTACGATCAAATGCGAGGATGTTCTACTACGTAGTACATAAAACGCTTTATAGAAGAAAGAAGTAAACTGAAATCATCTTTGGAATGAGTCAGCTAACTTAGGTACTTTTTTTTCTCAAAAATAGAACAAAGAAGTAAAATGAAATCATCTTTGGAATGAGTCAGCTGACTTAGGTACTTTTTTTCTCAAAAATAGAATAAAGAAGTAAAATCAAATCACCTTTAATTGAGCAAGCTAACTTGTGTACTTATATGTATATGTACAAATTGCCGAGTCACATGCGGATCATTCTCTCATTTTCACATACGGTCATATTATTTATTACGTTTATTAAAGTCAAAACAGAAATCACTTTATAGAATGAAGAATACGCTCTCAGCTCGTATTTAAATTAGCCAGCTAGCTTAAATACTTTTCCCATAAAAAACAAATCGTCAACAATCTATATATATATATATATTTAACAATTTGGCGTGTCAAGTCACTGTCGCAGTTTCACATACGGTCTAACGAACGTAATTTTTGTTATTAATTCGTTTTAGTAAAGCTAAAACAGACGTCACTGTTATAAAATGAAGAATTATCTTTCAACTAGGATAAGTGTGAGGTTTGGTGCACCCTAGAACCGGTTGCAAGTGGCCTTTGTTGCCACTGACCGTCCCAAGGCGGTAGCCCTATTGTCAACCCTTTTGTGTTTGTGATGTCGTTTGCATTTTTTTTACTTTTGCCTTCTCGTTTGTCTGTTTGCGTGTTAGTTTTTGTGTTTTGTGGTTGACTGTCATCCTTGAATGCTACTTTCCCTGTCCGATATTTTTATCTTTCTTTGAAATAGCCAGCTGTCTTAAATACGTTTTCCAACACAAACATATTAATAGCTAGCTATGTATGCTAGGTTTTCTTAAATTTGATAAATTCACAAGACGGTACGTAACTTAGCGCAACGCGCATGCGCGAAAAAATCTTACCTGTAAGCGCAAGTATTCATGGGTCAATTATTATTCGGCGGATAAATTTGATTTACGACATGTTTTGAATCCAGACTATGTAGATCTATGCTACAATATACCTATGAGAAGCGGTAGAGTCTTATTCGAAGATAACAGTATTTTTGATATTATTTTAAATGAAACGATTCTTTTGGAAAACATGTCTGATAATAGATGTAACTTTATTATATGTGGGGATATGAACGCCAGATCGGAAACACGTTGTGACTTTGTTGAAAATGACTCTTTACATATATCTGATATTTTACCAGATGACTATATTGTTGATACACCCGTTGAACGTTTTTCTGAAGATAAAGTATGTAATGAATATGGTAGAAACTTGTTGGAATTTTGTGTAAATACAGGATTAAGGATAATGAATGATGGGAGTGGGGAGATAAATATATTGGAAGGTATACTTGTATCAAAAATAAAGGAATCTGTGTAATAGATTATATTTTAGGCAGACCAGACCATGTTAATTTATTTCGTACGTTCGAAGTTCAGGAACCGACATTACTATGATCACTGTGTTGTGAGTTTTTCATTAAGTACAAATGCAGTTATAAAAGAGGCGGTAGAACATATACATGGTAAAAAGATTACCTTTATCTATAAATTGTATAACGATAAAAAACTAGATTGCACTGATGGTTTTAACCAACCACATGTTAGAGAAAAACTGAGTCATATAACCGAACAGCTGTCGGTAATCAACATCCGGATGAGCTGGATATGAACTTTTTATGATATTATTAGTGATGTATGTGATCCATTTTTTAAGAAAACTGTGAATACAACAGAAAATAAACACGGAGGTAATAAAAGTATTAACAATCAAAAGTGGTTTATAGGGGATAGGGGATGAAATAAAGATACAACTATTGCTATATCCACCGCCATATGCTTGCCATCTTCGGGATGGTTAAAATTCTTTATGAATATTGAGTTCTGCTCAACCTGGGGCCAGAGGGCGTGAGCGGTAGCTAGCATATTTCACTACCGCTCATGAACAGTCTCAATCAAATCGAGACTGCAATAGTTCGTATGTGTCGTGCTCGGCCGTTACCAAAGGTCCATTATCGTACGCTTCTGTATTTGAAAATTGTTTGTAATACAGTATACTCATGGACCAAATGGTCTACTGTAGTATTGAATAAAACATAATATTATTTTTATCACGTAGATTATTCATATTTTCTGTATGAATTACTATAATTATCCATTTCGCAGAATGCTACGCTTATCGAGGACGCCACCATGTTTATTTGTTTGTTTTATGACATCAGATACGTTAAGTACATGACGTCAGATAACGTTATGTACAATAAACACCGAGGGATTCTGCATGGATTTGCTTTATTGATCAGTGCCTAATAAAGCAAAATGTATTAGGTCACCCCTTTATTAGGCAGAAAAGTGCATATCTGAACGAAAAAGGAAATTAAACAAAAATGTGACATAACACTTTGATACATTTAAACAAAAATATGCCACTTTTCTGCATTGCTTTTACCTTTCTCCTTCTTTCTTTAATCGTATCAACATTATGTGTTCCTGTCTTAATTCCATTAAGCGATGGGAATACTTATATTAGCAGAATTTATAACGGATATTTCGACAATAGAACACGTTTAAAAATATTTTTTACTGAAAAAATACGATAACCGGTTTAAAATTACCTATTACATATTTTTCTTTTACAATATGCAAACGTTTCATGCAGACATTAATGTTTTATTCATACCCCAGCCAACCCCGTTTTCCTTTCTTGCAGAAGGGGTTGGATTGGGTATGAAAGTTAATACTCGGACCACGTAATGAAGCAATTCAATGCAACTTTAGATATGTATATACTACCACTTACTATCATGAAGAAAATAACACGTGCGCATTACGGAATTATTGAAACAAAAAGAGCGTTGCAATTTGTGAACTCGAGAACTT
The DNA here is from genome assembly GCA_037043455.1 of Cyrtodaria siliqua. Taxonomy (NCBI): domain Eukaryota; kingdom Metazoa; phylum Mollusca; class Bivalvia; order Adapedonta; family Hiatellidae; genus Cyrtodaria; species Cyrtodaria siliqua. The sequence goes on from JAWPHD010006455.1 coordinate 85,707, forward strand.
TGGTAAAAAGTTTTGGATTTGTATTTAATTTGATTTTTTCTTTAACACTGAGCAAAATCAAGTTACGCATCTGTTCTGGTGTTATTGCCATTGATCGAATGCTAGCTTGTTGACGCAAAATCTTAATTGCATTGGATTTTCACCAGATCAGGTTCAATAAGATTCGTTTCAATAAGAATTTCAACAATTATCAAAATTGACGCATATGATACAGTGACCTTGCCCGTGGTAGTATACATGATGGTTGTAAATAAGCAACAACATTATTAAATGGTCTTCAGTTTTACTTTAGTGCATATTTCACTATTTTTTTCGGGCCTTATTTTCCTTGATTTTGAACAGGAACTTTGATATATGTTTGCCAAGCGCATCATTTTTAATCGAAGCCTATATCGAAGACGTATAGACGCTAGGAGCAGATGTTATCCAGATACCGAGGGGCTTTATTGAATAATTTGATAACGTTTGTCAGAGTATCTGATGAAATGCTCATCAAGAATTATCTTTCATAGCAATACAAAAACAAATTTGCGACATGATGTGCACAGTCGGTACCAATAGGGATACTAACAATGTGTCTAAACGCAGTAGTTCCATACTTGATGAAAATATTATCTAATACTAAGCGCTTTGCAAACGTCTTTGCTAGTCCACATACTATTAGTGTAATTGTCCAAAATTGCTGTTGGTAAAAAATGTATCTTTTTCTCTTGACAAAATTGTTTGAATAAGACCAATAAGCTTGTATTTGATTGTATTTGATAAATATAGATATAAAAGTCGAACAGGAGAGGTAGCATTCAAGGCCCACAGTCAACCAAAAACAAGTGTCCTGGCAAAGAGTGAAAAAATAAACTGCGTATATACATCTGCTAAATGGTTATTTAAAGGGAAAGTAGCGACACAACCAAACATCTTTATTATTGAGAGTTCTGAAAAACTCGGACGATAAACAAAGAAGATATGATCATTTGAAGGTTTTGCTGAAACGAATATGGAAGCCGCCATTTTGAGAGCTATGACATCACAGTTCAAAATGACCATATATGGAATATTTATAATTATGAACATTTACTGATATATATGGGGAAAATAGGGGGAAATGACAGCAATCGTATGAAAAATATGTATACTTAGTGGCAGTAATTCATTTTATGACCAGAAATGGATTTGGCATCCATTTGCAGTGATTTACTTTGCTTTAAGTACTATTTATCAATATTCAATATATGGTAATTTGGAAATGTGACGTCATAGTTCTCAAATTGGCGAGTTCCATATCCGTTTTAGAACAACCTTCAAATGGCCATATCGTTTTCGTCGTGTATCTTCCGATTTTGATAATGGTTTTACCTTTTTCTAAGTTTTTTCTGTTTGGCTGTGTCGCTACATTTCCTTTAAGATTTTTTCTACAACATATGGAAATTACAGGGCACTGTTAACGCATGACAAAAGTCAAAATAGAATATATACTGAGCAAAATAAATTTATCACAAAGTCATACAATGCATGTCATTCCATAGACGTGATACAAAGTCGTGTATGTTCCGGGTCAAGATAAAGTGACATATATATGACCAATACTGATGCTATAAAGTCATTTGTAAACAAAGTCGGTAATAAAAAAATAAAGCAAATATGATGGGAACATACTTTAATAAATTCGTTCTCATTTCAATGAAAAGGGGGTAATTAACGGAAGCAAGCATATTTCACTACCGTTCATGAACATTCGCAATCAAACCGAGACTGCAATATTTCGTATTTATCGAGTTCGGTCGTTTCCAAAGTTCCACTCTCATACTCTTTTAGACTGTTATCCTGAATATCTACTTATGTTTTCAATGTATGTGAGTGATATGTTCCATTTACCGTAAAAGGCACCTACCCTTCATATATAAGAAATGTATACTATTAAATGGCAATATTTAATACGAAAAATATATAAGATATATTATATAAAACAGTTTAAAAAAGCTTGTCTCAATGTACAAGACCTAGCGTCAACGCTCTCCGCATTTCGGGTCGGGAGCAATGTATGATCATTATTACGTGCAATGCCATTCGCTGATTTTCTCAAATAAAGCCCGCATAATTTAGAAAAACATTGAAAAGTGAAAAGTCACACTCACAAGCTCGGAGGTTACGTTGGGACATTTTGATTTTCATTTGGAGATAGCCCTAATGATTACCAGCTGTGCACGTGCAGGTGGCCTTTAAACGTTTCACTCTGTTGCGCTCTACAACATAACGTGATTATAATAATATATTTACTACTTATAAATAAATAGTGTTATAAAAGTAATTAAAGTGCAATTGGAGAATACTATGTTATGCTAGTCGAGTTCAAACATATTTACAACAATACACATTAGTTTGTACAGGAGAAGCAAAATAATCGGAAAGAACGATAACATCCTATAGAGTTAGTGTATTTTATTTGAGGGAACAAAGTAAAAATGCGAGGCGCTGCATCCATAGCGACTTAGCTTTTCCTTGTTGAAGCAAATGAACTTTTAACATGAAATTGTACTTACATACATAAACATTGTGTTATTTTCATCGTACTGATAATATCGTGTATTTGACATAAGACAGAATTGCCTTAACATACGTCTCCTACTAAGGTCGAAACGTGCTCAATTGCGTGTTTTTTCCCATTAAGAATTAATACAGTCTAGACTAGCCTAGCCTTGTCAAGTGCCTGCTTAAGGACATTTTGCCTGTTCGAATTCTAATATAATATCGATCCACCACGGATTGTGCTTCGGCGGTTTTCAGAAATAGTCTGTTAGACCTTAAGCTAGTCCAATTTTGTTCTTCGTGCAGATTAAGAATTATATATAGCGGTAGGAACCGTATACTGCCATACATCTATATAGTCTATATGTGTATTTTAAATATACGCTTATTTAGTCAGTGAAGGATAACAGATGTGTTCTAAAATAGAAATATTCGGTGGTTCTGAGATCAAAATACCGATAGATTCGGGGTTTTACTGTCTGTCACAAGGTGCCGTACCACAGACATGCATTTGGGAGATATCGTAGTTTTGGTACACACGTAGTAAAGTAGTTATCCCGCCAACATCAGCCAAGTGTTACATCATATGTACACCGTTTCTAAAAGTATACATATAACGTACACATTCTGAGAATTCAAACTCTAAAAACACACTATAAACGGCTTTAACCAGCCAGGCCGAACCCCGAAACAGGAGCATCAAATTAAAGAGTTACCAACATATAATTCATTTTACGCATATTCAATCACGGGTAATTTTAGAACCGTAAATAAACCTTTAATTTTAATCAGCACATATACATTATGTTTTACGACATAAAGTTTTGATGAATGATTTGTATTGTAATTTAGCCGTTATTTGGCGGATTAGTTTCTTTAAAGTTGTTTAACCGAAATAGTATATGCTATACAATTACAGATTTAAATCATTAAAGCATTTAAGATTCCAACCAAAATGAAATTATCTCATCAGGCCATTTGCTTAAATTAGTACAGAATGAAAATAAAATTGTCCGAAAATTCTCCTTCGATTGCAGCAAACATGATCACAAATATATTCTCCTGCACTCTCGTCCGATGAATAATCAATGACCGAATGAATGACAGTTTAACAAAGCCGCACATCTACTGTCATTTTACATCTTGTATCACTGAGCGTTCATTTTATGACAAAACTATGCGTTATGTATACGCCTTTTGCACTTTACAAAGGCAGACATGCAATTCGAATAACCGAAATATGTAACTAGATTAATTTATTAAACGGACAAATTGATTTTTGTTAAAGTGTCAGCGTCTCGTTAGTTTACTGCATACCTTGCAATCGTTAATATTTATTGTAAGTATAGTAGAAAGCAAATTGTTTTGCATATTATTAACTGTCGATAATATTGCACCAAAAATATATTTAAACGTATGGTAGAATAAGACTAAACAATAGAACATTACTTTGTCCCGCCTTAATTCCATTGAGCGATGGGAAACCTTATATTCAGCAGGATTTTATAACGGATATTTCGACAATAAAACACGTCTAAAAACATTTTTTACTGAAAAAATGCAATAAGCTTTTTAAACCTACCTATTAAATGTTATACTTGTACAATATGCAACCTTTTTAAGCCGAAATTAAGGTTTTATTTCATACCCCAGCCAACCCCGTTTTCGGTTCCTGGAGAAGGGGTTTGATGGGGTATGAAAGTTAATACTTGGACCACATAATGAATTAAAATTGTTATTTACTTATATGCAAGCAGGTTTAAAGTCAAAATTATATTAGATATATAAATCGAGACGCTCATTTCAGTGTTTGATAACCACTTCAAGATTGCTATGTAATATATGTTCCTTAACATTTGACATTTTAGGAAATGTGGAAAATACTTGGCGTGCAATTGGCTGAAATAGAAGATGCAATGAATAATTCTTATTTGGCTGCTCAAGATAATGTGTTTAATCGTAAGCATAATTTAAGCAGAACAATAGGTCAAGATGTGGCGCTTTAAAATATATCGCTCTAAAATACATTCAATGTTTGATAACCACTTCAAGATTGCTATGTAATAAATGTTCCTTAACATTTGACATTTTAGGAAATGTGGAAAATACTTGGCGTGCAATTGGCTGAAATAGAAGATGCAATGAATAATTCTTATTTGGCTGCTCAAGATAATGTGTTTAATCGTAAGCATAATTTAAGCAGAACAATAGGTCAAGATGTGGCGCTTTAAAATATATCGCTCCATCAATACACGACTTCAATGATAAAATACATTTAACTGTATGTTGGAAAACAATACAATGTTGAAAGGAAGCTAATAGCCAGATACAAACTATTATACACTACGTGATACTGTCAATATATACAAACGAATGATTTAATGTTAAAATACAGTCAAACACAACATTTACAGGGTTAATTAAACTATACGGAACAAAAAGGTTTAGCACAACTTTTTAAGGCCATAGGTTTAACATACGACATTTGATATAATTGTTTGAAGCTTCAAGAAATGCTAGGTAAGGATGTGATTTTCAAAAGCGAAGTATCAGCATTATCTCACTGCAATATAATAAAAAGAAACTTCTTTCGTTATACTGATTAAATAGTTACACCAACGGCGTTTGTGGTTTAAATGTTACACATATAAAAAGTTATAATAGTGCTTGTACACATCTGGAACCTATTAGCACATATTGTAAATTGGATGGTAATGGAAGGATGGATAAACATTGTAACAAACATATTTGAGAATCATTTTTCAAATTAAAACAAAAAGGATTAAAATTAGCAAACCTAAATATGCAACATATAATGCCTAAGCTTGACGAGCTAAAAGTACTTCTTCGGCATCATGATTCTGTCACTATTTTAGGCTTGTGCGAGACTTTCCTTTCTGAAAATGTATTGGATAATGAGCTCCATGTTGATGTATATAAATAGGGATATATCTGGGCGCTCAGTGACGTCACATACTGTGTAAACCTCTCAATACGATGTCCGTGATAATACACCTATACTGTTGTATATATACCGTGTAAGCAATGAACTGTTTGTCTGAAATCATTGACCGTTGCAGTTTATTTTTAGAACATACTATATCTAAGATAGAGCCCTATTAGAAAGAACAAATAGAACTCATAAACAGGGAGGTTGTATTTTAGTATACATTAGTGATACAATTCCATCAGTATGTAGATATGATCTTGAAAATGTTTTAATAGAAAGTATTTGGCTAGAAATACGTTTTGCAAACAGCAAGCCATTTATTCTATCTTTTATTTACAGACCTCCTAATTCTTTACAATCTTGGACTGATACTTTTGAAGATCAGTATAGCGTTTCCTCAAAGGAAATCGAAAAAATATACATTCTAGGTTTCATGAATATTAGTTACTCTTCTAGGGATGGTTTTGACAATCCAAATTGGTCAGACATTCTCATTAATCAAGGTTTCGCGCAAGTAATCAACATGTCTACCAGAGTGACACTTTCAAGTGCTAAAATAATTAATCTATCTATACTACATATCATGAAAATGTAATCCAAATAAATGCACCTCTTCTGCGACAAGGACTATCACAAGTTGACTTCTATGGTGACGTGATTTACAAACTTCGTAAGATCCTTGTTCATGATCACTTTCATACTATCTCTGATACACTTGTTAAAAGGTTTTTCAAAAGAGGTCATGACCCTATCATTTTGCAACGCACTGCATACTTGGTGGTGGACCTAATAACAGTTCGCCAATATGCTTTCCTCTTTAATTGTGCGATGACCGGACAGGCTGTGGACCCTATGATGACGTCTACCTAAAGCCCAAAAGGAAGGTGACGTTTGATGTTTGTCTGTAGTCTTGCCTTGTCGGGCCCTCAATGGTTTATTCTCTTGTTGCTCTGGCTTCTGCAAATTCATTGAGTACCTTCTTTGTGGCTTTCTAGGCTATTTTGTTTTGTTTGTATTTATATATACACGAGCATCTTTGTGTTTTACTTATATTGCCTATTAATGCTGCCTTGTTGGTTAGAGAAAAGTTCATGGCGGGGATTTCTTTATTTACACTGTCCCGTTTTATTGGGATGACAGTCGGGTAAGTGTGAGGTTTGGTGCACCATAGCACCTGGTTTAAACCCCCAGCGGCCTTTTTGCCACTGGCCATTCCAAGACTGTTGCCCTATTGTCAACTCTTTTATGTTTGTGATGTCTTATTTGGTCTTTTATTCGTCTTAAAAGTTGTTCTTTGTTTCCGTGTGTGTTTGTCTGTCGTCCTTGAATGCTACTTTTCCTGTTCAATTTTTATATCTATGTTCAAAGGCAATTTTAAACTATTAGGGATGACATACAACTTAGATAAAGACAACTATTTTATAATCAACTACCTCACTAAACTTACCAAAAAATAAAAATATGTTGGACGATTGGTCCTTCAGAAATCTTACCCTTATTGGCAAAACAACGATTATAAAAACACTCGCTCTTCCAATCATTAATGATTTTCTAACGGTCCTTCCCGACCCACCGGAATATATATTTAATGAATTCCAATTTACATTGTTTAATTTCTTATGGTCTGGTAAAAATGACAAAATTAAACGTACAATCATGATAAATCAGATTGAAAACGGTGGTTTAAAAGTGCCAAATATCAAATCATTAAGCCATTCATTGAAACGTGTATGGGTGAAAAGACTTTTAGACCCAGAAACATTCTCACAATGGAAAACCGCTTTTTTAAATGATCTAGAACTGTGCGGTGGTTATAAACTATGGTATCTCCATAAAGACGGAATCCTCAAACTAGCAAGTCATCAGAACAGTTTCTGGCAAAATGTAATGCAATCATGGGCACATTTAGATAGTGAAAACACCACAAACACACATACAGATATTTTATCAGAACCTATATTTTTTAATTCAAATATTGTGTTAAACTGGGACTTAAACTCCTTTTAAGTGTTAAGTCAAAACGCAGTATTCTTCATTAACGATCTTGTAAATGAACGGTTTGAGTTTTTATCTTTTAATGATTTCTCAACTAAATACAATGCACGCATTCCATTTACATCTTACTATGGAATACTTAATGCAATCCCTAATGAATGGAAAACATGTATTAAGAATAAACCTAGAATTTAACATCCTTTATATAAACATATTCATAAACTAAAATCAGCAAAAAAAGTAAATCAATATTTTTAAGAAGACTTTGTAAAATCAGTAAGCTTAACACCCAATAACTCGCAAGAAAAATGGAACAAAGAACTCGGAATAATCTTAACATATGAAGACTGGAAATTTCTATATAAACACACTTTTAAAATAACCGATGACACTTACCTCCAAAGTCTTCAATTCAAAATACTTCATCGTATTTTGTTTACCAATACCAAATTGTATCAATGTAAAATGTCAGAAACAGAACTTTGCAACAACTTTTTTTCAAGAAATCACAAGAAACAGTTTCACAACTATTTTTTGAACGTTTGTATTCAAATAATATACTACTAAGATTGTTTGAACAAATAAAGAATCTTTGCGGAATTTCTATTGAATTACGACCCGAAGAGGTTATCCTTGGTTGTAAACAGCATGAATATGTTTTAAATTCGATTATTAATATTTGTTTCCTTGTCTATAAAAGTTATATCTATTCAAGCAAATTGAAAAAATGTCTCCCAAACTATGATGTTCTTATCGAACATCTGAAAAGATATAAATACCTTGAATTATTTTCACCATTTATGTTCCCTGTACCAAACTCTAATGCCATTAAGGCGAGATGGAACATAATTAGCCAACTGTTTAATTAGGATAGTCAGGTAAAATTACCCCTTTTGGTATATATAAGGTATTTGTATGTGTGTATATATGTATGTATGTGTGTATATACATGTTTATCTGTATATGTATACATGTATAAGTATGTAATATTAATAGTTAATTTAGAGTGTAAGTTTGTACTGACTTCATTTATTTCGTTATTTTTGTTTTTGCTTTTCTTGAAATTCATTTATCTTGACCGGTTTATATTATATTTTCTTTCCATTTAACATGTTCTACCAGCTTATATATATAATATATATATGTATATATGAAACTGTATATGTAAGTACACAATGTATCTGAACTAAAAGTATTAAAAAAAAAACAACAATAATAATAATTTAATAGTTTCCGCTCGGCTCAATGTGGATTTCGTAAATATTATTCTTGCCAAACAACATTTATTCACCTTGTTGATTTTCGGTTGAAACACATTGATTTTGGAAAGTTTAACTTTGTTGGCAGTGTTTTCCTTGAGAAAGGCTTTTGATATGGTTGTTCATGAGATACTATTATACAAACTTCATTTGAATAATTTTTCGCCTTTAACAATACGTTGCCTTAGGTGCCTTTCGTACATCACCAGCCGAAAGTCTATATGTTGAAGCCAATGAACCATCACTGTCTCATAGACGAGACAAATTAGCTCTTCATCACGCCATTAAATTAAAGTCTAACCCTTCAAACCCAACTTTCGATAATGTTTTTAATCCTAGTTGTGAACCTCTTTTTGATCGAAAACCGAAGGCCATACGACCACTTGGTCTTCGTATTAAACCAAAATTAAGAGACACTGAAATCGACTTAAATTTGATTGCCAAGTACAAAGTACCACAAATTCCACCGTGGACTTTGGAAACACCAACAATTATTTTTGATCTTTGTAATAATAACAAATCCAGTACAGACCCTACTGTCTTTCAAAGCAAATTTAATGAAATTATATCGAAATACAGTGACTTTCAACATATCTACACAGATGGCTCTAAAGATGGAGATAAGGTAGCTGCAGCAGCTGTTCACAAACACAGCATTTTCTGATTCCCTTTCATCTCTTCAAGCACTGTGTAATATGAAACATGATAACCCAGTTGTGCTTCAACTTTTAGAAAAGTACAATTCTCTTATAATTGATAATGTTATTATTTTCTGCTGGCTTCCAAGCCATGTAGGAATACGTGGTAATGATAGAGCTGATAGTGCTGCTAAGGCAGCATTAGATTTACATATATCTAATACCAAATTATCTTATACTGGTTTTAAAAGTTGTATTAACACATATATTCGTAACTCTTGACAAACCGCTTGGGATTTGGCAGTTAACAATAAACTCCATTCAATTAAACCGTTACTCGGAGAATGGCGTTCTTCTACTAGACCCATTCGTCGAGAGGAAGTTATCCTAGCCCGGTGCAGGATAGGGCATACACGTTATACTCATTCATATTTATTACAAGGTGAGCAATTACCAGAATGTATACCCTGCTTTGCACCGTTAACGGTCAAACACATCTTATTGGAATGTGTAGACTTTGATCCTATGCGTCAAAGGTACTACAATGTTAATACTATGAAAGAGTTATTTGATACTGTAGTTTTTAGTCTTGTTTTAGATTTCCTAAAAGAGATCAGACTATATAAATCATTATAATGTGTTCTTATATATATTTACTTGTTTATATGCCCGTTGACGGGCATTTATTGATTTACATACATAGTTTATATTACACCTTATCAACCCTTATTTTTTTTTAATAGTTTTATCTTTATATATTTACACTAATTTTTAAATAATACTTCATTTTTCATCATTTTTTGCGCACAATATGACCTATTTATGTGTCGACGTGCCGTAAAACACCATTCATTCATTCATTCATTAACAATACGTTGGTTTCAGTCATATTGTCTAACAGGACACAAGTAGTCAGAGTTGGACAGTATCAATCTGACGAGAGAATCATCAAATCAGGTGTCCCTCAGGTATCAATACTAGGACCACTTTTGTTCTTGAATTATGTAAATGATCTACCTTTAAATTCCAAAGAAGCTTCAGTTGACATGTATGCTGATGATTCCACAACAGTTCCGGATGTGTCATCCATTGAGAGTAAATTACAAACAGACTTAAATAACATAAATGAATGGCGCACTATAAATAACATGATTATAAATCCTACAAAAACAACATGTATGCTATTAAGTTCAAAAGATAAAAATAAACCATTCTCGAAAACTCACGCTTTCGATAGATTATTGCCTGATACAATCAGTGTCTTCTCAAAATTTGTCGGAATTACAATTGATCAACATCTAAAGTGGTATGCAAATTCACTCTTCTAAGACGAATAGCTAAATAACTGACACTTGATATTAAAAAGCTTTTCTATAATGCATATTTATTTCCAATATTTGATCAAGGTTCTATCCTCTGGAGTAATTGTACTAAATCAAATTTTACAAAGGCTGTTACTTTACAAATTGCATTGCACGCTGGATTTTGATAAAACCTTTAAATACACCTTCTGCAAACCTTTTCAATGACTTAAATTGGATGCCATTTGACACAAGATATAAATTTATTTCAAGTAGGTGTTTTAGTTTATAAAGCAATCCATAATCTTACACCAATATACATATATAAATTAATAACAATTTCTGAAAATAACAGATATAATTTAAGATCATGCATTAAACATGACATTAAACATCCTAGACCTAAATCCATGCGGACTTGGAATTCAATCCCAGAAAATATCCGGACTTCTGTTTCTATTGATGGGTTCAAATACAATTAAAACTATTTCTATTTCAAAAGAGTATGAGATTGAACCTTTGGAAACGGTCGAACACGATACATACGAAATATTGTAAACTCGGTTTGATTGAGACTGTTCATGAACGGTAGTGATATATGCTTGCTACCGCTCACGCTCCCGGCAAAAAGACGGAAATGTATATTATTAACTCCGACCAAAACGTTTGAGCAATATTACATTCCCAGACCAAATGATTTACAGATCCAATATGCATACTGCAAAAGTAATAAGGTTGGACTAAACAATATTGCATTTGAATAAACATTTATTTGTCGACAGTATGCGCATTAAATTGAAATTCTCGGAGTTTCGTATCTATAATTACTTTCATAGGCAGGATATATATCTTTTTCCAGGATAATATAGTATTTGTAAAAGCTTCTCATGTTTGCTCTGATTTAATTTCTATATTTCTGACAGAATTCATTTGATATTCATGTAAGACATTATTGCCTGTTTAGCATTTAACAATTTGTTTAGAAATGTCTCGTCTCTTCTTATATTTAAATTTTCTAACTTTAATATTGATTTAAAATCGTTTGGTATACTTGATATTATAGACATATTAAATAAGAAATCGTGCTCTTATATATCAGTTACAGCTTTAAAAGTGTAAAACTCTTTTTTCCTATGATCACATAATTGTTCTATGAATTGTATTCCTCTATTAAACCAGGACTGTTTGAAAATTGTTTTATTTCAGACTTTTATGTTTGAGTTATTCCAAATGATTTCTTTACCATTAACACCTGTTTGATTTGACCGTGAATGTCTTGCCATGCATTCACAACATCTTGTAAAAAACATTATTTGGAAATAACACTTTCATATCTGATTTATTTAAGTTACATTCAAATAACATTTTAACAAGAGACCCAAGAGGGCCTGTATTGCTCTACTGGCTATATGGAGTCTTTGGGGAATACGACGACAACATGCGCAACTAGACTTGCTACTGATCGTTCTTGCCAAGTTTCACTGCAGTCCAGGCAGGAATTCATTAACAATTGTCTAGATAAAGTTTGTGTATATTAGGCCATAACACATTCAACCAGAACACGGCGATGATATGCGCAACTAGACTAGTTACTCATTATCCCTGCCAAAATTCGTTGAAATTCAGGACAGGAGTTAAGAAGAGACTAGATAAAGTTTGTGTATCAAAACATTTAAAGGGCTATAGCTCCGCAAAATATTGATATGAAATGTATTTGAGTTTCTAGGTTTAGGATTTCTGATTTTAGTATACATTTTTGTACTTGCTGTATTGTTTCTTTTGTGAAGCGTATTTGATGGTTTCATTTCTAATTGTACTTTTATTAATTCCCATAATGTATTTAGATTAGCATCTTTATTTATGTTAGCCATTTCAGATTTTTTTTTTTTTTAAATGAATGAAATTTCTGGCTGTAAAAAAAGGCTATCGTTTAATTTGAAGTAGCCTGTTTTACAAAATTAAGGTTTATAATAACTATTGAGTGATCTGATTTATAACCAGGTTTAATTTCACATGGATTTGTAAAATTTACCATGCAATCAGAAATTAGAAAACAGTCCAACCTACACAATATAGGTGGCTTATTACTAGAATGCCATGAATATTGCATTTCTTTTCTGGGTTGTATATCCTCCATATATCAACAATAATTATTATGAATATACATCATCGCATTTATTTCGTTCCGGTATAATTTGTGTGAATCTTGTCTACTGTTCTTTTTATCGATGTCAATATGTATAACAGTATTAAAATCCCCTCCGATTATAAAATATTTTTCTTCATTCTCTATTAGTTATTGTTCAAGGGCGGGGATTTCTTTATTTACACTGTCCTGTTTTAATGGGTTGACAGTAGGGTAAGTGTGAGGTTTGGTGCACCCTAGAACCGGTTTAAACCCCCAGTGGCCTTTGTTGCCACTGACCGTTCCAAGGCGGTAGCCCTATTGTCAACCCTTTTGTGTTTGTGATGTCGTTTGCCTTCTCGTTTGTCTGTTTGCGTGTCTGTTTATGTGTTTTGTGGTTGACTGTCGTCCTTGAATGCTGCTTTCCCTGTCCGATATTTTTATCTTTCTTTATTAAAGAGAGTAATATCGTCTGCGTTCGGACCGTATATATTTATAACTGTTATTTCATCAATATTTAGTTCCATCGCTTGTAGTTCGCTAACCAGTTCAGTTTATTTTTTAATAGTTTAGTTAGATCTCAGGTTGAATAAAATGCATTAACCTTCACTACTAGAATATTTATCACTAAAATAAGCATCTCCCCCACCCTATTCATTTTTTCCATACGTTTGCGATATCACTCGTCGAGTGTGTTTCCTGTAGCATACATATTAGGTGCGATTGCTGTTGAAGCCATTCGAAAGGTTGGTCTCGATTTTGTTTATTAGTCCGCGAACATTAAAGCTACATGTCTTTGTTTTCATTATTGATTTTTTTAGAACAAGCTGTATAACATCTTAACATACCAAGGTGAAAGACAAAGGAGAGGTAATGTGGTGGAAGATGGATACATATAAAGTGCAAGAACACCTGAAGTTCAAAAGAAGCAAACCAAAAGGTCGAGTGCAGATGCATTAGTTATGTTACACATTTCATGAGCCTGTGATTATGTTTCGTCAACACGAACATTTAAAAATAAAAATAATAAAGATCATTCTTCAAGCTCACACATCAAGTCAACAGTTACATTGTAGTATGGTCGGTGAAATTGCCTTTGATGAATGCATAGCATTAAATAATTTAATTCAGGATAAACAAAGGGGCGGCGCTGTACCATACTCGAACAACAATAAATGTTAGCCTACGGACAGGGTCACTAATATTACAAAACAGATAGAGTATGCCTCAGCTAGCTATGCCCATCTCGGTGTTCAAATAAACCAACTCGCTGAGACCAGACTATATCTATTACATATATTGTAAGGTTATGCTGTAAGGTTATGCCAACTTGACAGAAAATACAAATAACCAGAGCAAAAGTTCGATGTATAACTGTTGCATGCGTGTAATTATATACAATCTCACATGTTTGCTACAGAAGATAACTTGTATAATTATACACTACTATTATATTTGCTACTATGATAAAATGTTATGCATGTATAAAGAAACACAATTTCATTGGTAATGCGTTAATGTATGTTAACATGTTCGCACATGTTATTTATAGAAGCTAACTGTTATTCACAATTGCATGTTTTGTTATAGAAGTAATGCATGTTAGGAAAATAAAAGGCAATGCATGCAAAAATAACATACAACAGTCCATTGCTACTATGTAATTGTATACCAACGTGTTGCCCACATGTTATTTATTTATAAAAGTCAACTACTATACTCAATGCATTTTGATTGCTGCATAGCTTCCATGTGCGTGTATACTTCGTTCAGATATTAAGCATAACGTATATACACATATATTCAACATGCACATACACGCACGCACGCACACACACACACACACACACACACACTACACACATATATATACACGTATGCAATTCAAATACATATCTATATTTTTGAAAAGTTCAGTCTACAAGCGAATTATCTCCCTTTTTCTTAAACCATGCCTTTTTGGTAAAAACACATACAATCTACAAACATTAACTCAATTAGTCCATGACAATAATTATTCTCTATACCTTGATTTCGAAAAAAATAACAGAACAACACAACACCGATTGTGTAGGTAGCAGTTTTTTATTATCAAAAATCACCAAATTACCTCCCTTTAAGGTTTCCATAGCATCCATAAAAGAGTATTGCTTGGCAAAATTTAAAACTATTTAAAGGAATATTTGGTACTCAGTAAAGTTTGCTTACAAACATCAAACATTGTTTAATTAAAGCGCTGTTCAAGCTGTCCTACGTCCTCAAACACTGATCTATAGAAATACCAGCAAAAACGTGGGACCTTTTTTGGTGAGTATAGATTTATAACAATACGCACTGAATAATATCCTAAGGATTACTCATTAAATGCATATAACGCATACGAAGAAACATGTCATTTTAGTTGTGAGTAAAGATCAAAGCTAATCACTTTAAGTTAACATAACACTTGTATATATTATTTTTGCAGGATAAGTGGCGAAGTTGGACGATAACACTTTGTGAAGTTTGTAGCAATATTTGACGTGTTATATGAAAAGTATTTGTGTCATAAAATGTAAAACACGAACATAACAGCTGTATCCATTTCTTTGGAGACGTAACTTTTAGATCTTCTCTGGCATAACGTAACCCGAAAAAAACGATAAGGAAGATCTGCAAACTTGTCTTTATTTCAGTCTATTCAGATATAAGTATTTAAAACGCACCACCCACTCTTGCTGCCTAGTCTCGATCACCCAGTCGCATGCCCATCTTTTCTGAGCAAACTCCTAAGTGACGCAGATGACGAACGTCTGTGTAACCGAGACCAACTGCTGCCTAGTCAGTACGCTGGTACCCGAAATGACTATCATTATTGCTGGGTTGTTTTGTCCAAATATAGACAAGAAAAGCTTTCACCGGTAAGAATGTAACACTGGAGTAATACAGATAGTGAAATTGCTATATGTGCTAATTAGTGGGTGTGTGCAATTAGTGGCCGTACACTCTTTTAAATTTTAATGTTCTAGACTCAGTTCACTTACGTTTTATGATAGTATAAGAATGTCTTAATTGGAATTCATCCGATGATTTAAAAAGATTACCATTACCATCTATTAAAGAGTACTAATCATTTAAAAAACAACAAAAAGAAAACAACACCAACACAACAACCTACAAATAAACAAACAAAACAAAAAAACTCACAAACATGTTTGGTGTAGTATCCCGTTATTTCTTGGCTGTAACTGTAATCTGAACATGTTATGGATATTTTCAAATGCAGCTTATCATACGTTTGAAAGTGATACATTTCATAATCAAAGTAGACAGGGTATGCAATTGCAAACAGAAATTGCAAACAAACCCACGAAAACTGATAACATTTGTCATATTGGCAGCATGCAATTGAAGATTATTTGTTTCTTAGATGATATTCAACCCCCACTTCCCATCCCCTCCCCACCCAACCCCCACTCCGCTCCCCACCCAACCCCTTTTCCTTTTTGATGTGTAATAACAAACATGTTTGGTTTCATGATAAAGTAAGTTTCACAGTGTTCTAACTAGGTTTTGGTATTTTTCATTGCCATTCTTCTTTTACTACTAAAGGGGTATGGAGAAACTTTAGGCTAAATATGCAAACAGAGAAGACCGTTGAATACAAGATACAAGATTTTATTAACCTTAAGGGCCCTCAAAGGGGCAAGTAATTGTGTACGTTGATTACAATGATTGGTATTGACAATGACAACAGACACTAGATTAAATTTTAAAAAAATCTTCCATCGCTAATGCAAAAGTATTGTTTCAGGCGAATTTGATGCACTACATCAACTTTATCTTGTTTATAAACGATCGCATTTCGTTTTTGTTTCTTTAAACGCTGATGACATGTTTTGATTGTAATTGCACGGAATAAACTAGCGGCATTGCATGGAAAAGCACTCCCATACACGTATTAAACGAAACGAACATATAGAGAGAATTGAAATCTCCGTCATGTTGAGATGAAGAAACCCATAAGAATATGCGCTGAAATGTCGACACCAAAAAGCTATGCTCATAAGTGTTTTCTTATATCGTGAGCTAGAGTGCAGTTAATATGACGTTACTATCTCAGTAAATGTTATATGACAATTCGTCCTAGCCTGACAGTCAAATATGGAGTATTTGTGTCTTGAATAAAACAATTTCGCTACCAAGGCTAGGTGACGAGGAGACAGTTTCTTTGCTAATCAAATTGTATTTGCACCGCAAATAAATAATTTACAAGTCAATGATTTATAAATTAGTTTATCCAATAGCAGGTAGATGGAGAGTGGGAAGCAATCTATAAGACTGGACTCAGGCTGATTGTCTATGAATAATCATGTATACATAATATACTTCATACCCGAGGATTTTCTCTAGTAATAATCCTTTATTTATTTATCTTAATAACAATGCTCGCACTGAAGCACAGCATTGAGAGGTTGGCGATGAAATCTCACAACGTCGACGTCATACGACGTCGTGATCTATTGGTTATAGTATACTAACACAGAATCACCTCTAGTAGCAATACAGATGTGTGTATTCCATAGTAAGTAAATAAATGTACTAGCAGGCCTCCTAGCAGACTCAGATAAAAAAAGCGTTTGTTGAAAGGTTGGTTTTCAGTAAATTATAAGATTTTTAGGGTGATTTCTACAAAAATAAACAGTAATTAATGGCTAAATTTATGTTATGAGCAAACCTTTATTGAGAGGGTGACACATTTAACATGTAAGAAATATATATGCATACAAAACGTGTTATGATATGTGTGCTTCAAATAAAATGTTGCGTGAACTCTCCG
Organism: Cyrtodaria siliqua; assembly: GCA_037043455.1. NCBI lineage: Eukaryota > Metazoa > Mollusca > Bivalvia > Adapedonta > Hiatellidae > Cyrtodaria > Cyrtodaria siliqua. Next base: position 103,317 of record JAWPHD010006455.1, read on the forward strand.
CACTTTCCGACATGAAAATAGGTATCATATCACAGTTTCCTATCTTTGCGTTATTATGTCTGTGGCTGGAATACACTTAAGTGCAACTATACTAACAACTCCTCTTTTCAGTAAAGACGAAATCAATAGTATATACATGCAGTCGGGATCAATTTGAGACTTTCTTGCGCAGAAGTGAACAAAACAAATAATAAGCCGACGCGACTTGATCAAATGTCAATAGAAGCTGCTGTGAAAGGAATATATAATGATTATATCGCGCCGTGTAAGTCCTGTCCAGGAATAAATAATTTACGGAATCAAAATAATGATAAACGATCTTCACTGTTACCTGTTTATCAAATGCAAAATCAGTGTAGAACACATGAGTGTTTTGAAGCTGGTATCTGTTGAGATTTCTTAAAGCATCATAATCAAAACGTTTACATTGTTTAAATGGCACGGGTACGATCTTGGAAAAGCCGAAGAAATCTAGACAATTTGTCGTGCTATTCAGATGCCTTTCAGTAAGTTGATTTTCACACTGAAATATAATCGCAGTATTGATTACTTTAAGTTAAACTGCCGATAAACGTATTGTTTCAGCAACACGAGACACGTGACACATATGAATATGTATAACTATGTTATTGTTGTTTGGCAACGTGTACAAGTAAGCGTCAGATTAGCATACCAAATACGTGCATGCACATCAGTCAGCATTACATGCGTTGCCTTAAGTTGCATCTTTCCATCATTAATGGCCGATTTAATGGTGGACTTGCAAGATAAAACGATTTAACCGCCAGAAAACACATTAACCGTTGAGACCAGACTCTATCTATCACTATCATTCATATTCAAGAATAAATAATTTACTGACACAAAATAATAACAAACGGTATTTGCGTATTGCAGTTCAACAAATGCAAATCCACCGTTTCAGTAGAAACTGGAGTTTTTCTCAAGATACATTTCATGGAAACTGGTATTTGTTGAGATTTCTTAAAAACTTCAAATAATAAAAACTTACCCTGTTTTAGGAAATGCCAGGTGTACGACCTTGGAAGGGCTATAGGAATAAGACAATTCGTCATTATCTCTGAAACCTTTCAAACCGTTGCACCATGTTTGGGACAAACGAGCTCAATATCGGTACCTTTAAAGTGGGAGGGGATTTTATTCATCTAACATTACCTCTGACGAACAGACTCAATACAACCGAGTCTGTTTATTATCTTGGTTGTGTTTGTTGCTTTCAAAGAATCTCTTATCAGTCTTTATTACAAGTAATGAGAATCGAATCCCTGATTAGGTTAAGTAGTCGGAATTAAACTACAGTTTAGTCAACACGGTACATATATCTTTGATTATTCTCCTATTAAAAATATATGTTACAAAAGTGCCAAGCAGTTTTTTTGAAAATTATATGATGGCATGTTGTTATTGCCTTTCGCAAGAGTACCTGGTTACAAGTCAATACATAAATTAGGTGAGATGTACATCTGGCTAGCATGTGTATATGTACAAGTCCATACGCAGAAGGCATAGACCTGTTTAGTATGCCATTGTGAACAGCTCCATACAATGTATACATATGGCTTTCATGCGAATATGTAATGGTTCATACGGAGAATGCATACATCTGGCTAGCATGTGAATGTGTATAGGTTATTCAGAAATGTATACATGTGGCTAGCGAGTGAATGTGTAATGGTTCATAAGGAAAATTCATACATCTGGCTAGCATGCGAATGTTTATAGGTTATTCAGAAATGTATACATGTGGTTAGCGAGTGGATGTGTACGAGTGCATACGGAGAATGTATGCATCTGGCTAGCATGCGAATATGTATAGGTTATTCAGAAATGTATACATGTGGCTATCGAGTGGATGTGTACGAGTGCATACGGAGAATGTATACATATGGCTAGCATGCGAATGTGTATAAGTTATTCAGAAATGTATACATGTGGCTAGCGAGTGGATGTGTACGAGTGCATAAGGAGAATGTATACATCTGGCTAGCATGCGAATGTGTATAGGTTATTCAGAAATGTATACATGTGGCTAGCGAGTTGATGTGTACGAGTGCATACGAAGAATGTATACATCTGGCTAGCATGTGATTGTGTATCGGTTCTCTGGCAAAAGTATTTCGAAAACAGGCAAAAAAGACAATTCGTCATTAGCATGATGGGATTGAAAGGCGTCTGAGACTAAATAATGATGAAGCTTGTCTGTAATAAGATTGGGCGATAAAGCTGTATATAGTGTAGAAAAGTCATAAGGATTTGCGGTTAAATAGACGTTTATTGCAGATGCTATCAATACCATCTCCTGAATTTTTAATAAACCGAAACAAATTAGTTCCAGAGTTTTCATAAGCGTTAGCACAGTATCGCTTGAGTGATCTTTAACGACATAAAAGCAAGCAGGTTAATGTTTGTAGGCGTTTGTAGTGGTGTAGAATTAGACATAAAATGGTATATATACGGTTGCTTGTGTAATTTGGGAATTAGCTGGTATTTAATTGTTTTTCGTCTAATCTAGCTCTGAATGCAGTACACTGAGTTATTAATATGCATGCAAAACATATCCTTAGTATATTGAACTGGAGTATACCAATGAGTGCTCCTGAATTTAATAAATAAGCAAATGTAGATATAAAAATCGAACATGAAATGTACCATTTTAGGACCACGGTCTACAAAAAAACCCGCATAGAAACAAGCAACAATTTCGAAGAAGACTAAAAGGCAAGATATGCTATCAAAAACATAGAAGGGTTGACAGAAGAGCTACCCCCTTGGAACGGTCAGTTACGAAACATGCCGCTGGGATTTTAAACCGGATACTAGGGTGCATCAAATCTCACCTATACTCTATTGTCATCCAAGAAAACGATACAGAGTAAATAAAAAAGTCCCAGCCATGCTATATTGTCTAACAAACTAGGCAGCATTAATAGAAAATATAAGTATGACACAAACATGCCCATGTACATATGAATATAAAAAAACAAAAACCTAGAAAGCTAGAAAACAAGTACTCAATGATTTGGCAGAATCCACCGAGAGAATAAATAATTAAGGGCACGACAGTATCATATTGGAGACAAACAACTAACGTTACCGTCCTCTCAGGATGGTATTTGTCCAAATACGGTCCTCAATATGTCACGTCCTCGCTCAATCAAAGAGGAGAGCATAGTGTCGAACTGTAATAGTACTAAACATCTATGCAAAATGATAGGGGTCTTAACCTGTTTTGATAAAATTGTTAACATGTTTATTCTTTTGCTACAATATACGACACTTTAACAAATGTTTTAACAATATGGACCATTATTTTGCAAAAATAAAAACATTATTCATCGAACCTGGCTCTATGATGCTGTCATATGATGCCAAATATAATTGTGAAAATTCCATCCATTATGTTAAGTAGTTCCCGCGATACAAGCTTACATACACAACTTTAACTAGGGGACGCAGACGCATACGACACAGACGACGACCATGAAGCTGTGCAATGAGCGTTAGTTTTTCACAAGTAGATATAAAAGTCGAACAGGAAATGTAGCATTCAAGGACCGCAGTCAATCATAAACACGCAAAAAAAGCAAATAACAACTACACAGATGAATATAAGGTAATCCATGACATCACCAACATAAAAGGGTTGAAAATATGGTTACAGCCTTGAAAAGGTCAGCGTCAAAATAAGTCGCTGGTGGGTTTAACGAGGTTCAGGGTGCACCAAACCTCACTCTTACTTTCAATTAATGTTATTCAAATAAAATGGAAAAAAGTAAATAAAGATATCGACCAAGGCAAGCTTAATAGACAATATAATTTTAACACATACACGATCATGTATATGAAATATAAACAACAAATGCCTGGAAAGTCTCAATGCAAGTACTCAATGACTTGGCAGAAGCCAGAACCATCCTTTGAGGATTTAGGTAGGTACACAATCAAAGAGGAAAACAAAGTGCCGAACTGCAAAAGTGTCAACCACTAAACATGCAGTGCGTTGTAAAATGATAGGCCTAAGTTTGTAAATCACATCATCTTAGAAATCAGGTTGTGATAGTCCTGGTCGCAGAAGATTTTCGAAATTTCTTTTCTATTTTTAAAGTAGATCAGGGTTACGATAATACATTTTTGAAAGTTTTTTCGAAGTTTTTGGTCAGGACAGCCTTGTTGTAGTAGCATTTTAGTTGCACAAATTTACGAATATTATTATTATGAATATTTAATTCCTCAACTCGACTAAAAGCTCGAGGAAAACGAATAATATATTATATTGAGAAGCATAGACCCCACAAGAAGTAGCTCGGGGAACATCCGCATCTAAGTAGGGATAATTAACAATATCAAAAATAAAATCATCTCTCTTCTCATAGATTTTGATATTTTTGTTCTTTATGATAGATAGTATTAACCATTGTAGCAAAGAAAGGATTGTCAATGTTTAATATGTCACACAGATACCGACAGGTGTCATAAAAGGGATGTTCCCCGAGCAACTTCTTATGGGGTCAACTTATTCGTTTTTCTAGAGCTTATACTCGAGTTAAGGACTTTAATATTCGTAATCTTTGTATAACTAAAAAGCTACTCCATCAGAACCATAAACTTTGTAAAACCTTTGCAACATTTTATTATCGTAACCTTGATCTTTGTTCCAAATATAAAAGTAATTAAAGGACTCTTCTGCGACAAGGACTATCACAACCTGACTTCTATGGTGAAGTGATTTATAAACTTCATAAGATTCTTGGTCATGATCACGTTCATACTATCTTTGTTAACTTGTTAAAAAGTTTATCAAAAGCGGTTATGACCTTATCATTTTGCAACGTACTGCATGCTTGGTGGTGGACCCTTTTACAGTTCGCCACTATGCTTTCTCTTTAATTGTAAGATGACCGGACAGGCTATGGACCCTATGATGACGCCTACCTAAAGCCCATTGGGACGGTGGCGTTTGATGTTTGTCTATGATCTTCCTTGTCGTGCCCTTAATGGTTTATTCTCTTGTTGCTCTGGCTTCTGCCAAGTCATTGAATACCTTCATTGTGGCTTTCTAGGCTATTGTTTTTGTTGTATTATATTTACACGAGCATATTTGTGTTTTACTTATATTGCCTATTGATGCTGTCTTGTTGGTTAGAGATTATATCATGGCGGGGATTTCTTTATTTACACTGTCCTGTTGTAATGGGATGACAGTGTGAGGTTTCGTGCACCCAAGAACCGGTTTAAACCCCCCAGTGTCCTACTTCGCCACTGACCGTTCCAAGGCGGTAGCCCTATTGTCAACCCTTTTGTGTTTATGATGTCGTTTGCATTTATTATTACTTTTGCCTTAATTGTTTGTCTGTTTGCGTGTTTGTTTCTGTGTTTTTTGGTTGACTGTCCTCCTTGAATGCTACTTCCCTGTCCGATCTTTTTATATAAAACTCTTCTGCGACAAGGACTATCACAACCTGACTTCTTTGATGAGGTGATTTACAAACTTCGTAAGATCCTTGGTCATGATCACTTTCATACTATCTTTGTTAAACTTGTTAAACGGTTTATCAAAAAGAGGTTATGACTTTATCATTTTGCAACGCACTGCATTCTTGGTGGTGGACCCATTTACAGTTCAACACTATGCTTTCCTCTTTAATTGTGCGATGACCGGACAGGCTGTGGATCCTATGCTGACGTGATAGGTGACGGTGACGTTGGATGTTTGTCTGCAGTCCTTTCTTGTCGTGCCATCACTGGTTTATTCTCTTGTTGCTCTGGCTTCTGCCAAGTCACTGAATACCTTCTTCGTGGCTTTCTAGGCTACTGTCTTTTTATATTTATATATAAACGAGCATCTGTGTGTTTTACCTATATTGCCTATGAATGCTGCCTTGTTGGTTAGCGAATAGTTTATGGCGGGGATTTCTCTATTTACACTGTCCCGTTGTATTGGGTTGACAGTAGGGTAAGTATGAGGTTTGGTGCACCCAAGAACCTGGTTTAAACCCACCAGCGGCCTTTTTTGCCACTGACCGTTTCAAGGCGGTAGCCCTATTGTCAACCCTTTTGTGTTTGTAATGTCTTATTTGACTGTCGTCCGTGAATGCTACTTTTCCTGTTCGATATTTATATCTATATTCAGTTACATCTGCCTCGGATAAAAGTCCCTTTCCGTATTTATCAACATGAAATATTTTATAGTAGAAAAGAAATGGTTGTAAATGTCAAAGTCCAGCTGAAAACAATTAGACATATTTTATTCAACTGCAACACAATTTTTTCTGATCTTAACATAAATATTTACATAGTGACTGTAAACATATTCAAATATCCTATTGTCCGGCTATTCATGTCATCTCTGATAATGTTGATAGTATGTATAAATCAATTACACTATATGGACTTGCCAAGACGCTTGTGAAACACTCATTTTCCTATTAGATATTATTTTCGTCGAGTATAGAACTACCGCTAATAGACAAATTGTTGGTATCCGTATAGGTTCGAACTGTGCACCTCTTGTCGCATATTTGTTCTTGTTTTGCTATGAAAGAGATTTCATGTTGAGTCTTTCATATGGTACCCTTGCATATATAATTGAAGCATTTATTGACACATCTCGGTATTTGGATGACATACTGAACATTGACAATCTTTTCTTTTCTACTATGGTTAATAATATCTATCCTAAAGTACTTCAACAAAGCTAACATTTCTGATACTGTCGTTTCCTTTCTTGATTTACATCTCTCTACTGAAAATGGCGAAATAATAAGTAAAGTCTATGAAAGGGAGGTAATGCTGATATTGTTAATTATCCCCATTTAGATTGGGATGTTCCCCGAGCTACTTATGGTGTCTCTGTTTCTCAACTTATTCGTTTCTCTAGAGCTTGTAGTCGAGTTCAGGACTTTAATATTTGTAATATTTGTATAACCATAAAGTTACTCCAGCAGGGCTAACCATAATCTTCGAAAAACCTTTGCACAGTTTTATTACCGTACGGTAACCCTGAATTACTTTAAAACATAAAAGTTATTTAAGTACTTGTCTTCGAAAAGGACTATCACTGCCTGACTTATTTGGTTATCTGATTTACAAACTTCGTAAGATCCTTGGTCATAATCACTTTCATACACTCTTTATTAAACTTGTTAAATTGTTGATCAAAAGAGGTTATGACCTTATAATTTTTCACTGCATGTTTAGTGGTGGAACCATTTAATGTTCGCCACTATGCTTTCCTCTTTGATTGTGCGATGACCGGACAGATTGTGGACCCTATGACGACATCTACCTAAATACTTGTAGGACGGTAGCGTTTGATGTCTGCCGAGTCATTGAGTACTTACTTTGTGGCTTTCTAGGTTTTATACATGATGTTTAAGTGTTTTATTTATAGTGCTTATTAATGCTGCCTTGTTTGTTAGTAGTTATAACCTGGCTGGGATATCTTTATTTACACTGTCCCGTTTATTGTAGGGTAAGAGTGAGGTTTTGTGCACCCTAGAATCTCGTTAAAACCCCCAGCGCCCTTTTGTTTGCCACTGACCGTTACACCGAAGCGAAACTGAGGTCCATATAACATTCTAGGTCTGACTGCCCAGTCCATAAACTGCATATGGATCGAAGCACCATACGATATTTGTTATATTATACCGAATCTGACCAAAAAATTAAAACATTACCTTTTATGTTTTATTTAAATTTGACGTCGTCTTTTTCACACCTCTGAAATTATAGCTCTCGGACCGGAGACGGTCAATATGCAATTTAATGGACCGGATGACGTCACATTAAACAAAGAGTGAAATATGCAAATGAGGTATAATAATGCCTTTTATTCATCTTTTGTGTTGTTCTTTGTTTATGGCGTATTGCTCCTGTTATCAAAAACTGTTGCTGGAGATAAAAAAAACTATTTTGGCCTTTAACAATATTAAAGCTTGTTCACTATCGACAGTTTCGACAATTACACTATTGGGACTTGCTAAGAAGTTTTTGAAGCATTAATATTCCTGTAAGATAACATTTTCGTCAGATATGGAATTACTGCTAATATACATAGTGTTGATATCTCTACGTATATTAACTATGCACCTCTTATCGCATATTTGTTTTCTATGCTTTCCTCTTTGATTTAGCGATGACCCGAAAGATTTTTGACTCATGGCGACGGCTTTTTAACGCCTATTCTCTCCTCTCGTTACTTAGGCTTCTGCCAAGTCACTGAGAACTTGCTTTGTGGCTTTGTCTGAGGTCTTGTCGTGCCCTGAATGGTTTATTCTCTTGTTGCTCTGGCTTCTGCCAAGTCATCGAGTACATTATTTGTGGCTTTCTAGGTTATTGTTTGTTTGTATTTATATACACACCAGCATCTTTGTGATTTACTTATATTGCCTATTAATGCTGCATTGTTGGTTAGAGAATAGTTCATGGCGGATATTTCTTTATTTACACTGTCCCGTTTAATTCGGATGACAGTAGGGTAAGTGTGAGGTTTGGTGCACCCTAGAACCTGGTTGAAACCGCCAGCGGCCTTTTTGTTTTGTCACTGACCGTTCCAAGGCGTTAACCCTACTGTCAACCCTTTTTGTGTTTGTGACGTCATAATCCTTTATTATTACTACTATTGCCATTATTGTGTTTCTTTTTGCGTGTTTTGGGGTTTACTATGTTCTGTGAAAGTTGCATTTCCAGTTCGACTTTTATACTTACTATTATTTAAATGCTATTTTACTCATATACTCTAGTATCATAATTGTGTTTTAATTATATCTTAGATCAGAAATTGGTATACATTATCACAGCACTTATAAGTGGCGTTACTCCTCTATTTTACGTTTTCAAATTATATTAGCAAAGGAATGCTTTTATATAACTATAATAAATATGGCGCAACGCCGCAAAAAAGCCACCGTTTGGTGTTCTATGCAATTATTCATCGTACCAAACGAAGTTGGCATACTAAGGTTGCGTCATACAGTGATCATTGCATAAATTCGTTTCTAAGTCGAAACTCTCGTGGTTTGCTGTCAAAGTCCAATGTTCATAAGAAACATATTAATTTTACTTTAGACAAGCAAGGAAATGGGATTTTCCAATAAACAAAGAAGATGAACTTATCAACGATTCTTTCCCTTAGAGATATAGATGATTAATGTGACTATGCTAATTCACTTTCTCAAACGAACGTCCACACCATGATAACGCCTGCGCCCAATCTGAGAGAATTTGTCGGAGAAAGGCATATCTTCGAATGACACGTAAACAAGCTTTAAAAGGGTATTTTCTATGAAAAGGAGTTTGATGTACTAACATAAGTATCGAAATTTGACCCCGTCCACCTTTACTTCCACCCTCACCCCGGATCGAACACATACTCATTAGGTATTGCGAGTGCGCAGTACGGAGTAATCTCCTTCATTGTAGTCTATTTCCAGGTTAAATGTATTTTCCTGTGATAAAGTTACGTGAAGAAAAGTATTCCAAAGTGGTTAATTTTCTACATGTCATTATTCGCCATGGAAAAATGATCCTTGAAATGACCGAGAACAACCTCGATCACTGTTCTACTTTGACCATTTTGCCACGTTACACTAGTCGACAATGAAGAGATACATAGAGCCTGGACTATACATAATTACTTATTCATTTATGCACGCATATCATAATTATCAAAAATAAATTGCCATTATTATTTTGAGCACGTTTATTACAGATTTAAGAGGCATATGTAATTGTGTTTATTGATTACTGAGAACATAAAAGCGACTGAATAATGTGTTGTAATCAGATTGAGGAAGTAGAGATATAAAATAATCGTGATAAACCAATATTTATCAGACAAATATTGGATTTTTCATACTTTATATCACCAAGCGTGTGCTAATACTGTTTCATAGCAACTTATTTATTACGAATACACGGACATCCTTTAACGGTTACAATGCTGATTTTGAGGTCCGGATTTGTTCCAAAATGTGAGGTTCCTTACACCTCTTTCAACTTCACTAGAGGGTCGATGTGGCTCAGTGGAGAGTGTGATTGGCTTGAAATCCGGAGGTCCCGGGGTCAAGCCTCACCGGCTCCACTTACTTTTGTTGGTGTGTTTTTGAGCAAAAATAAGTATAAAAGTCGAACAGGAAATGCAGCTTTCATAGAACCCAAATACACGCAAAAAGACAAAGATATTTTCCTTTCGCTTCGTCCGTCGGATGGGGACATACACTGGGCGATCCCGCTCCTCGGTGCACGTTACATAATTAATTAGTAAAAATAATAAATATTTTAGAACAGGAAGGAAGTGAGACTGCCAATAAACAAAGAAGATGGCACAACTAACCTAACAACGATAATTAGCGTTAGAGATGTATATATGAGTAATGTGCCTAGGCTTATTCAAGTCCTAAATTGAACGTCCATACCATGATAATCTGGGAGACGTTTGCAGAGGAACGGAAACTTTCGGTTGTCACACAAACAGGGTGTAACTTGACTAATCAGATATACGCAGGTTTGGACTGATGCTTATTTTGATTGCATTTCCTTGTAATTTCTTTACCGAAGATTGGCGGTAAAATTCGTTTATGCTCTAAGTATGATAAAACGGTTTCATAAATACATCTCGATAGAACCTTCACCACCCACAAGCTGATATAAATTGATTACATTCAAATGAATGTTATCATGGTGAAAAGTTTTGATTTTTGTTGTTGGATGTTAACGGCAAAATTTCCAGCAGCAAATGTGTATTCACTAACAACACTTCAGGTAAATTTGATTTTAATAAACGCTATTTCTGCCTAGGTTTAAACTATTATTTCGGGCCCTTGTTTCAGCCAAAGTTTTGTTCTACTTTTCAGGCACATCTTAGTAACTTTTCAAAATCGAGTGGGTATTATAAAATGCAAAAGTTGTTTTTTAAAGTACATAATTATGCTATATCAAAAATTGGAAAACTGTTTGTTTTTTAAGAATGTGCATCCTAAAACGTATTTTATGTGTTAGGATAAACTTAAATTGATATACCCTGAACGTTTAAAGAAAACTATTAAGGCTAAGTTAATTGAGATTTCTTAATTTTCTGCTGCCCCAGCAAGATGGAAATTTACTTTGGAATACGCCACCAAAAAGTAATAGTAGATCGTTATTCCTCCAAGCATATGGAAGTATACGTACATATTACAAAATGCTGTCAAAATATTTATAATTTAACACATAACTGGCGTACATTATACAACTATTTTAATCCTTAGAAGTCAATGGTGATAACTATTTATCCTCGGGAGTGACTACTGACCCGAGAAGGTACTATTGCACGAGGCGGCACGCCGAGTGCAATAGTATCCTTCAATAATTTGAGCTGATCTGCGTTTGAGCTGAACTGATTTGGGGAATATCGTTTACTAAGGAACCATAATGCATGACTCAGTCGTTCTAATATATCATTGATTAATACATAATATATTTTAATTGCGAGTTTATAGTGTTGTTTAACTATTTCCATTTTCTATTTACTTCCATTTTTTATTGATGTATTTGATACGTATTTGAGGTAAAGTGTGTACATAATTAACATAATATCCGAAATAATACCTATTTGATGATGTCAATTGATACCGAAGGAAGTGAGCCATAAGAGAAATATAGCCTTTGCGACTTGCGAATCAGTCGCAATGGCGGGATGTGTACGAGGAAGTGTCGATTATTACGCATGGCGGGACGTGTACAGTACTGGTTTTACCCAGGAAAAGTGGGTGGTCTGCCGCCACCACAAAAAGAATCGACCCTCATATATAAGCTTACATGTGTTGTAAATGACATAAAAGAGCATACATTCAAACTAACAAAGCATTCATTATAAGACGACGAAGTTGACCAAGACTTTTAACTTATCGTTTTTGTACTCCACTGACATTGAATTAAACAGAGATAATGCCATGTCGGTTCTGGTTCTTTTAGACAATGCTTGGCTAAATTTTAAGCACACCTGTGAGCTGTCTCTAACAGTAATACGTCTGAATGTGTCAGACTGTTACAGGTTTTGCATACAAATAAATCCTCCGGTTACACAGTGGATTATATACAGACATGCAAGTCAGTGGATTCAATCCTTGATTTTGTATCAAACCACTATTTATCGGAGTAAAACATATACTTACTTCTGCTTTTCTTACACGATTCATCGACACATTTACTTAATGTAAGATCGTATATATCATTTTGGATCTACACACTTCTTTCGACCGATTTTCAAAACAACGTATTTTTATTCACCACCTAATATTCCATTTCTAGATATTTAATTTTATATAAGTATTATCGAAATAGCACTTGTATATTCTAAAAATAACTTTCGATGAAACATGCCCCTAAACAATAATCTCTGATATATGACAAGCAGAAACCTGTCATGCGTTTTATACCTAATCGTTTTTTATATACTCGTACACAATACATAGTTGTATATGTTAATTAATAATTTAAGCTCATATATAAATGAATAATGTTCCTTCATATCACTGTTACATAAGTGCTACTACATGGCCCTATAATAGCTCATAACAGTGTAAAGGTAGTGTTGCTAAATAGCAGTGTAACGTTAATGATGCTACACAGAAGTGTAGCGGTGCATGATTTGCTGCATAAAAATGTAGCGGTACATGACAGTACAACGGTAGTTCTGCTTCGTAGCAGTGTAGGGGTACATAGAAATGATATTGTAGAATCATGTTGCTAAATAGCAGTTAAACGGTAGTTTTCATACATAACAGTGTAAAGGTACTTTTGATGTAACTATATATAACAGTTAACGTTATTGCGGCTACAAAGCAGTGTCACGGTACAATCAGTGTAAGGGTAGTACTCGTAACTGTGTAAAGGTACATACCCGTTTAATATTTAGTGATGCTACATAGCGGTGTTACGGTACCAGCAGTGTAACGGAAGTGTTGTTTAATATTAGTGTAACGGTACATAACACAGTAACGAAAGTGTTGCTACATATCAGTGTAACGGTACATAACAATGTAACTGTAGTGTTGCTACATATCAGTGTAACGGTACATAACAATGTAACTGTAGTGTTGCTACATGTCAGTGTAACGGTACATAACAATGTAACTGAAGTGTTGCTACATGTCAGTGTAACGGTACATAACAATGTAACTGTAGTGTTGCTACATATCATTGTAACGGTACATAACAATGTAACTGTAGTGTTGCTACATTGTAGTGTAACGGTACATAACAATGTAACTGTAGTGTTGCTACATATCAGTGTAACGGTACATAACAGTGGAACTGTTGTGTTGCTACATTGTATTGTAACAGTACATAACAATGTAACTGTAGTATTGCTACATGTCAGTGTAACAGTACATAATAGTGGAACTGTAGTGTTGCTATATTGTAGTGTAACATTGCATAACAATGTAACTGTAGTGTTGCTACATGTCAATGTAATGGTACATAAGAGTGGAAATGTAGTGTTGCTACATGTCAGTGTAACGGTACATAACAATGTATTTGTAGTGTTGCTACATATCAGTGTAACAGTGCATAACAATGCAACTGTAGTGCTGCTACATTTCAGTGTAACGGTACATAACAGTGGAACATTGTAGTGTAACAGTGCATAACAATGTAACTGTAGTGTTACTACATGTCAGTGTAACGGAACATAACAGTGGAACTGTAGTGTTGCTACATTGTAGTGTAACAGTGCATAACAGTGTAACTGTAGTGTTGTGTTGCTACATGTCAGTGTAACGGTACATAACAGTGGAACTGTAGTGTTGCTACATTGTAGTGTAACTGTGCATAACAGTGTAACTGTAGTGTTACTACATGTCAGTGTAACGGTTATGTTGCTACATACTAATATCATTGTAACAGTAGTGTTACTTTATATCGGAGTACTGGTATTGTTGCTACATAGCAGTGTCCCTGTAGTGTTGCTAGAATAATGTGTTATGGTTGTATTGATACATAGTAATATAGCGGCAGTTTTGCTACATAAAAGTACAACTGTAATGTTGCTACACACTCATAGCAGTACAACTGTAGTGTTGCTGCATACTCATAGCAGTGCAACTGTAGTGTTGCTACATATTCATATCAGTGTCCCTGTAGTGTTGCTAGAATAAGGTGTTATGGGTGTATTGATACATAGTAATATAGCGGCAGTTTTGCTACATAAAAGTGCAACTGTATTGGTGCTACATACTCATAGCAGTGCAACTGTAGTGTTGCGACATACTCATATCAGTGCAACTGTACTGTTGCTACATACTCATAGCAGTGCAACTGTAGTGTTGCTGCACACTCATAGCAGTGCAACTGTAGTGTTGCTACACACTCATAGCAGTGCAACTGTAGTGTTGCTACATACTCATAGCTGTACAACTGTACTGTTGCTACACACTCATAGCAGTGCAACTGTAGTGTTGCTACATATTTATAGCAGTGTCCCTGTAGTGTTGCTAGAATAAGGTGTTATGGTTGTATTGATAAATAGTAATATAGCGGCAGTTTTGCTACATAAAAGAACAACTGTAATGTTGCTACACACTCATAGCTGTGTAACTGTAGTGTTGCTACATACTCATAGCAGTGTAACTGTAGTGTTGCTACATACTCATAGCAGTGCAGCAGTAGTGTTGCTACACACTCATAGTAGTGCAACTGTAGTGTTGCTGCACACTCATAGCAGTGCAACTGTAGTGTTGCTGCAGACTCATAGCAGTGCAACTGTAGTGTTGCTGAACACTCATAGCAGTGCAAATGTAGTGTTGCTGCACACTCATAGCAGTGCAACTGTAGTGTTGGTACACACTCATAGCAGTGCAACTGTAGTGTTGCTACACACTCATAGCAGTGCAACTGTAGTGTTGCTGCATACTCATAGCAGTGCAACTGTAGTGTTGCGACATACTAATAGCAGTGCAACTGTAGTGTTGCTGCATACTTATAGCAGTGCAACTGTAGTGTTGCTACACATTCATAGAAGTGCAACTGTAGTGTTGCTACATACTCATAGCAGTGCAACTGTAGTGTTGCTACATACTCATAGCAGTGCAACTGTAGTGTTGCTGCATACTCATAGCAGTGCCACTGTAGTGTTGCTGCATACTCATAGCAGTGCAACTGTAGTGTTTCTACATACTCATAGCAGTGCAACTGTAGTGTTGCTACATACTCATAGCAGTGCAACTGTAGTGCTACAAACTCATAGCAGTGCAACTGTAGTGTTGCGACATACTCATAGCAGTGCAACTGTAGTGTTGCGACATACTCATAGCAGTGCAACTGTAGTGTTGCTACACATTCATAGCAGTGCAACTGTAGTGTTGCTGCATACTTATAGCAGTGCAACTGTAGTGTTGCTACACAGTCATAGAAGTGCAACTGTAGTGTTGCTACATACTCATAGCAGTGCAATTGTAGTGTTGCTGCATACTCATAGCAGTGCAACTGTAGTGTTGCTGCATACTCATAGCAGTGCAACTGTAGTGTTGCTACATACTCATAGCAGTGCAACTGTAGTGTTGCTACATACTCATAGCAGTGCAACTGTAGTGTTGCTGCATACTCATAGCAGTGCAACTGTAGTGTTGCTACATACTCATAGCAGTGCAACTGTAGTGTTGCTGCATACTCATAGAAGTGCAACTGTAGTGTTGCTACACACTCATAGCAGTGCAACTGTAGTGTTGCTACACACTCATAGCAGTGCAACTGTAGTGTTGCTACATACTCATAGCTGTACAACGGTAGTGTTGGTACATACTCATAGCAGTGCAACTGTAGTGTTGCTGCACACTTATAGCTGTACAACTGTAGTGTTGCTACAGAGTCATAGCAGTGCAACTGTAGTGTTGCTACATACTCATAGCAGTGCAACTGTAGTGTTGATACACACTCATAGCAGTGCCACTGTAGTGTTGCTACACAGTCATAGCAGTGCAACTGTAGTGTTGCTACACACTCATAGCAGTGCAACTGTAGTGTTGCTGCACACTCATAGCAGTGCAACTGTAGTGTTGCTACAGAGTCATAGCAGTGCAACTGTAGTGTTGCTACATACTCATAGCAGTGCAACTGTAGTGTTGCTACACACTCATAGCAGTGCAAATGTAGTGTTGCTGCATATTCATAGCAGTACAACTGTAGTGTTGGTACATACTCATAGCTTTACAACTGTAGTGTTTCTACATACTCATAGCAGTGCAACTGTAGTGTTGGTACATACTCATAGCTGTACAACTGTAGTGTTGCTACATACTCATAGCTGTACAACTGTAGTGTTTCTACATACTCATAGCAGTGCAACTGTAGTGTTGCTACATACTCATAGCAGTGCAACTGTAGTGTTGCTACATACTAATAGCAGTGCAACTGTATTAATGCTACATATGCATAGCAGGACAACTGTAGTGTTGCTACATACTAATAGCAGTGCAACTGTATTAATGCTACATATTCATAGCAGTACAACTGTAGTGTTGCTACATACTAATAGCAGTGCAACTGTATTAATGCTACATATTCATAGCAGTACAACTGTAGTGTTGGTACATACTCATAGCTGTACAACTGTAGTGTTTCTACATACTCATAGCAGTGCAGCTGTAGTGTTGCTACATACTCATAGCAGTGCAACTGTAGTGTTGCTACATACTCATAGCAGTGCAACTGTAGTGTTGTTACATATTCATAGCAGTGCAGCTGTAGTGTTGCTACATACTCATAGCAGTGCAACTGTAGTGTTGCTACATACTCATAGCTGTACAACTGTAGTGTTGGTACATACTCATAGCAGTGCAACTGTAGTGTTGCTACATACTCATAGCTGTACAGCTGTAGTGTTGCTACATACTCATAGCAGTACAACTGTAGTGTTGGTACATAACTCATAGCTGTACAACTGTAGTGTTTCTACATACTCATAGCAGTGCAACTGTAGTGTTGGTACATACTCATAACTGTACAACTGTAGTGTTTCTACATACTCATAGCAGTGCAACTGTAGTGTTGCTACATACTCATAGCAGTGCAACTGTAGTGTTGCTACATACTAATAGCAGTGCAACTGTATTAATGCTACATATTCATAGCAGTACAACTGTAGTGTTGGTACATACTCATAGCTGTACAACTGTAGTATTTCTACATACTCATAGCAGTGCAACTGTAGTGTTGCTACTCATAGCTGTAAAACTGTAGTGTTGATGCATACTCATAGCAGTGCAACTGTAGTGTTGCTGCATACTCATAGAAGTACAACTGTAGTGTTGCTACATTGTAGTGTAACACTGCATAACAATGTAACTGTAATGTTGCTACATGTCAGTGTAACGGTACATAACAGTGGAACTGTAGTGTTGCTACATTGTAGTGTAACTGTGCATAACAGTGTAACTGTAGTGTTACTACATGTCAGTGTAACGGTTATGTTGCTACATACTAATATCATTGTAACAGTAGTGTTACTTTATATCGGAGTACTGGTATTGTTGCTACATAGCAGTGTCCCTGTAGTGTTGCTAGAATAAGGTGTTATGATTGTATTGATACATAGTAATACAGCGGCAGTTTTGCTACATAACAGTACAACTGTAATGTTGCTTCATACTCATATCAGTGTCCTTGTAGTGTTGCTAGAATAAGGTGTTATGGTTGTATGGATACATAGTAATATAGCGGCAGTTTTGCTACATAACAGTACAACTGTAATGTTGCTACATACTCATAGCAATGCAATTGTAGTGTTGCTACATACTCATAGCAGTGCAACTGTAGTGTTGCTACATATTCATAGCAGTGTCCCTGTAGTGTTGCTAGAATAAGTTGTTATGTTTGTATTGATACATAGTAATATAGCGGCAGTTTTGCTACATAACAGTACAACTGTAGTGTTGCTACATACTCATAGCTGTGCAACTGTAGTATTGCTACATACTCATAGCAGTGCAACTGTAGTATTGCTACATACACATAGCAGTGCAACTGTAGTGTTGCTACATATTCATAGCTGTACAACTGTAGTGTTGCTACATACTCATAGCAGTGCAACTGTTGTGTTGCTACATAGTCATAGCAGTGCAACTGTAGTGTTGCTACATACTCATAGCAGTGCAACTGTAGTGTTGCTACACACTCATAGCAGTGCAACTGTAGTGTTGCTACATACTCATAGCAGTGCAACTGAAGTGTTGCTACATATTCATAGCAGTACAACTGTAGTGTTGCTACATACTCATAGCAGTGCAACTGTAGTGTTGCTGCATACACATAGCAGTGCAACTGTAGTGTTGCTACATACTCATAGCAGTGCAACTGTAGTGTTGCTGCAGACTCATAGCAGTACAACTGTAATTTTGCTGCATACTCATAGCAGTACAACTGTAGTGTTGCTACATACTCATAGCAGTGTAACTGTAGTGTTGCTACATACTCATAGCAGTGCAGCAGTAGTGTTGCTACACACTCATAGTAGTGCAACTGTAGTGTTGCTGCACACTCATAGCAGTGCAACTGTAGTGTTGCTGCAGACTCATAGCAGTGCAACTGTAGTGTTGCTGAACACTCATAGCAGTGCAAATGTAGTGTTGCTGCACACTCATAGCAGTGCAACTGTAGTGTTGGTACACACTCATAGCAGTGCAACTGTAGTGTTGCTACACACTCATAGCAGTGCAACTGTAGTGTTGCTGCATACTCATAGCAGTGCAACTGTAGTGTTGCGACACACTAATAGCAGTGCAACTGTAGTGTTGCTGCATACTTATAGCAGTGCAACTGTAGTGTTGCTACACATTCATAGAAGTGCAACTGTAGTGTTGCTACATACTCATAGCAGTGCAATTGTAATGTTGCTGCATACTCATAGCAGTGCAACTGTAGTGTTGCTACATACTCATAGCAGTGCAACTGTAGTGTTGCTGCATACTCATAGCAGTGCCACTGTAGTGTTGCTGCATACTCATAGCAGTGCAACTGTAGTGTTTCTACATACTCATAGCAGTGCAACTGTAGTGTTGCTACATACTCATAGCAGTGCAACTGTAGTGCTACACACTCATAGCAGTGCAACTGTAGTGTTGCGACATACTCATAGCAGTGCAACTGTAGTGTTGCGACATACTCATAGCAGTGCAACTGTAGTGTTGCTACACATTCATAGCAGTGCAACTGTAGTGTTGCTGCATACTTATAGCAGTGCAACTGTAGTGTTGCTACACAGTCATAGAAGTGCAACTGTAGTGTTGCTACATACTCATAGCAGTGCAATTGTAGTGTTGCTGCATACTCATAGCAGTGCAACTGTAGTGTTACTGCATACTCATAGCAGTGCAACTGTAGTGTTGCTGCATACTCATAGCAGTGCAACTGTAGTGTTGCTACATACTCATAGCAGTGCAACTGTAGTGTTGCTACATACTCATAGCAGTGCAACTGTAGTGTTGCTGCATACTCATAGCAGTGCAACTGTAGTGTTGCTACATACTCATAGCAGTGCAACTGTAGTGTTGCTGCATACTCATAGAAGTGCAACTGTAGTGTTGCTACACACTCATAGCAGTGCAACTGTAGTGTTGCTACACACTCATAGCAGTGCAACTGTAGTATTGCTACATACTCATAACTGTACAACGGTTGTGTTGGTACATACTCATAGCAGTGCAACTGTAGTGTTGCTGCACACTTATAGCTGTGCAACTGTATTGTTGCTACAGAGTCATAGCAGTGCAACTGTAGTGTTGCTACATACTCATAGCAGTGCAACTGTAGTGTTGATACACACTCATAGCAGTGCCACTGTAGTGTTGCTACACAGTCATATCAGTGCAACTGTAGTGTTGCTACACACTCATAGCAGTGCAACTGTAGTGTTGCTGCACACTCATAGCAGTGCAACTGTAGTGTTGCTACAGAGTCATAGCAGTGCAACTGTAGTGTTGCTACATACTCATAGCAGTGCAACTGTAGTGTTGCTACACACTCATAGCAGTGCAAATGTAGTGTTGCTGCATATTCATAGCAGTACAACTGTAGTGTTGGTACATACTCATAGCTTTACAACTGTAGTGTTTCTACATACTCATAGCAGTGCAACTGTAGTGTTGGTACATACTCATAGCTGTACAACTGTAGTGTTGCTACATACTCATAGCTGTACAACTGTAGTGTTTCTACATACTCATAGCAGTGCAACTGTAGTGTTGCTACATACTCATAGCAGTGCAACTGTAGTGTTTTAACATACTAATAGCAGTGCAACTGTATTAATGCTACATATGCATAGCAGGACAACTGTAGTGTTGCTACATACTAATAGCAGTGCAACTGTATTAATGCTACATATTCATAGCAGTACAACTGTAGTGTTGGTACATACTCATAGCTGTACAACTGTAGTGTTTCTACATACTCTTAGCAGTGCAGCTGTAGTGTTGCTACATACTCATAGCAGTGCAACTGTAGTGTTGCTACATACTCATAGCTGTACAACTGTAGTGTTGCTACATACTCATAGCTGTACAACTGTAGTGTTTCTACATACTCATAGCAGTGCAACTGTAGTGTTGCTACATACTCATAGCAGTGCAACTGTAGTGTTGCTACATACTAATAGCAGTGCAACTGTATTAATGCTACATATGCATAGCAGGACAACTGTAGTGTTGCTACATACTAATAGCAGTGCAACTGTATTAATGCTACATATTCATAGCAGTACAACTGTAGTGTTGGTACATACTCTTAGCTGTACAACTGTAGTGTTTCTACATACTCTTAGCAGTGCAGCTGTAGTGTTGCTACATACTCATAGCAGTGCAACTGTAGTGTTGCTACATACTCATAGCAGTGCAACTGTAGTGTTGCTACATACTCATAGCTGTGCAACTGTAGTGTTGCTACATACTAATAGCAGTGCAACTGTATTAATGCTACATATCCATAGCAGTACAACTGTAGTGTTGGTACATACTCATAGCTGTACAACTGTAGTGTTTCTACATATTCATAGCAGTGCAGCTGTAGTGTTGCTACATACTCATAGCAGTGCAACTGTAGTGTTGCTACATACTCATAGCAGTGCAACTGTAGTGTTGTTACATATTCATAGCAGTGCAGCTGTAGTGTTGCTACATACTCATAGCAGTGCAACTGTAGTGTTGCTACATACTCATAGCTGTACAACTGTAGTGTTGGTACATACTCATAGCAGTGCAACTGTAGTGTTGCTACATACTCATAGCTGTACAGCTGTAGTGTTGCTACATACTCATAGCAGTACAACTGTAGTGTTGGTACATAACTCATAGCTGTACAACTATAGTGTTTCTACATACTCATAGCAGTGCAACTGTAGTGTTGGTACATACTCATAACTGTACAACTGTAGTGTTTCTACATACTCATAGCAGTGCAACTGTAGTGTTGCTACATACTCATAGCAGTGCAACTGTAGTGTTGCTACATACTAATAGCAGTGCAACTGTATTAATGCTACATATTCATAGCAGTACAACTGTAGTGTTGGTACATACTCATAGCTGTACAACTGTAGTATTTCTACATACTCATAGCAGTGCAACTGTAGTGTTGCTACTCATAGCTGTACAACTGTAGTGTTGATGCATACTCATAGCAGTGCAACTGTAGTGTTGCTGCATACTCATAGAAGTACAACTGTAGTGTTGCTACATTGTAGTGTAACACTGCATAACAATGTAACTGTAATGTTGCTACATGTCAGTGTAACGGTACATAACAGTGGAACTGTAGTGTTGCTACATTGTAGTATAACTGTGCATAACAGTGTAACTGTAGTGTTACTACATGTCAGTGTAACGGTTATGTTGCTACATACTAATATCATTGTAACAGTAGTGTTACTTTATATCGGAGTACTGGTATTGTTGCTACATAGCAGTGTCCCTGTAGTGTTGCTAGAATAAGGTGTTATGATTGTATTGATACATAGTAATACAGCGGCAGTTTTGCTACATAACAGTACAACTGTAATGTTGCTTCATACTCATATCAGTGTCCTTGTAGTGTTGCTAGAATAAGGTGTTATGGTTGTATGGATACATAGTAATATAGCGGCAGTTTTGCTACATAACAGTACAACTGTAATGTTGCTACATACTCATAGCAATGCAATTGTAGTGTTGCTACATACTCATAGCAGTGCAACTGTAGTGTTGCTACATATTCATAGCAGTGTCCCTGTAGTGTTGCTAGAATAAGTTGTTATGTTTGTATTGATACATAGTAATATAGCGGCAGTTTTGCTACATAACAGTACAACTGTAGTGTTGCTACATACTCATAGCTGTGCAACTGTAGTATTGCTACACACTCATAGCAGTGCAACTGTAGTGTTGCTACATATTCATAGCTGTACAACTGTAGTGTTGCTACATACTCATAGCAGTGCAACTGTTGTGTTGCTACATAGTCATAGCAGTGCAACTGTAGTGTTGCTACATACTCATAGCAGTGCAACTGTAGTGTTGCTACATACTCATAGCAGTGCAACTGTAGTGTTGCTACATACTCATAGCAGTGCAACTGTAGTGTTGCTACATATTCATAGCAGTACAACTGTAGTGTTGCTACATACTCATAGCAGTGCAACTGTAGTGTTGCTGCATACTCATAGCAGTGCAACTGTAGTGTTGCTACATACTCATAGCAGTGCAACTGTAGTTTTGCTGCAGACTCATAGCAGTACAACTGTAATTTTGCTGCATACTCATAGCAGTACAACTGTAGTGTTGCTACATACTCATAGCTCTACAACTGTAGTGTTGCTGCATACTCATAGCAGTACAACTGTAGTGTTGCTGCATACTCATAGCATTACAACTGTAGTGTTGCTACATACTCATAGCAGTACAACTGTAGTGTTGCTGCAGACTCATAGCAGTACAACTGTAGTGTTGCTACATACTCATAGCTGTACAACTGTAGTGTTGCTACATACTCATAGCTGTACGACTGTAGTGTTGCTGCATACTCATAGCAGTGCAACTGTAGTGTTTCTACACAATCGTGTAATGGTGCATAGCAGAGCAACTGTAATGTGGCTACAATGAGTTGTTATTATTGTGTTGCTCTATAGTAATATAACGTCAGTGTTGCTACATATGAGCATCTCACATTACAATAGATAACTAGATATTATCCATGTAATAAATTGCTTGGAGGAAAACTGGTCTATTCAAATAAATCTTTATTGCGGCTTTTGATCACCGATTTGTAAACGAGTTTTACATCAATCTATGATAAACGTTATACAGACTCTCAATGTAGTGTCATTAAATGGATTGGACTATGAAATATGATAACAATGCATGCAATAGTACACTCAGAGACAGATATTACAAAGTATAGGTGTTGTATAAAAATATAAGTATTGGCCGTAAAATACCACATACATAATTAAAACAGTATATACGCTATAGCCGTGCGAACTCAACAGCTTGATCATAAGCATTTAAAAGCTTGGAGCTTGCGTTTTAATGAAATCATCGGAACGTTCAAAAGTTATCTCCTGAATATAATAACTTGCGTATTTTATTACTAAAACAATGCAAATGAGTCCCTGCGATGCATTTGTCATTTCAAGGTTGATGGTTTTCACATTACGGACATCAGATTTATATCTCCAGCGGCTCGTAAGTTATAGATTGATGCTGCGAAGTTGCTGAGTTTCGCATGCTTTCGATCATTGGATGTCAAAAAAGGATCATATACAATATGAGATAAGAGAACAAACGCATTTATAATGTTTATCAATTATCACTGACATTGAAAACACATTAGAGATGTTGTCTACAAAAATACTTTTCAGATGCCTATCGTTTTATTACAGCAGTGGAAGGTTATAATAGCGTAAATGATTCTCCATTGCCCTTCCATAGTAAAGTTAGAATGTTGACAACCTGTTAAAAACTCAAACCTCGTTAGAATTCTGGGAAACTTACTTTATCATGCAAATAAACATGTCTGCTATTAAACATCAACGAGGAAATAGGGGGTTTAATACCTTCTAAGAAACATTTCTTCAGTTGTATACTAACACCGGGTCAAAGGTCAACACTATTTTTACACCTTGCAATTTCATACCCTGTCTACTTTCACTTCTCAAATTTAAATCAAAAACTGTCAAAAACATGATGAACTGCATTTACAAATATCAACAACATGTCCTGAATACAGTTACAGCCAAAAAATAACAGGAAACTGCACTAAAAAAAGTTTTTAAAGAAAAAGAGATTAGCACTCTTTAATACAGAACTACTTTCGACTGCACCAGGCGAGCACATCCTGTTGATTTAGTGTAATTAGACCTGGAAGAAACATGCACCGTCTACAATGATATCGTTGTCCTACCCGCGCTGGAGGTAACGTTTATGGACGACATTAAATAATTTACTGGCAGGTATTTAAGCAAGTATGTTGATCATCGGTGAAAGACTGGGATATCTCAGTAACAGAATATTCATAATCGCTAAATATGTTTAACTAACTCCGAACACAAAATAACTATCTGTGACGATGAGTTTAGGCGTTAATAAAGTGGTGCTGACGTCGACGTCATCTGCCGATAACGTTTAATAAAGCCAATAATTTCGGTTAAAATCATGAACCAACTGATTTAAAATGTAATAAACAGATTATTTACTACTGTGTGCGATTATATGGAAATATTTCAGTCGATAGTATACGTGTTTTGTTTGTTCACTCACTCGCATACGCTCGTTCGTGAAATGAACCACACGTCTACCATCTCGTGAAGGATTTCCCTATAATCGATCCCAGCAGTTAAATAATCTCTATATTATCGCCGTACAAAAGTACATTAAAGATACCAAGCGTTTTAGCTGAAACTCACATGTTCACATTTGATCCCCTATGATATTTCTCTAACTGTCTTTTCTTCTCCTCCTCTCCTTTACATATTCACTACTCAACTTTTATAATCGGTCACTTTTCAAAGAATTATATATTTTTTAATAATTCATATTTTCATTTGAAATTTTAACTGGCGTCGTTTAACAAATATCGCTAGCGATTTATAAATCTTAATCTGCCTTGATTGGTCTAAAACCTTGTTGATAAACCTTATAAAATATTGGTATGTGTTTCGGTGATTTCCAGTTTTTAGTATTCGTGTTATTTTCAAAAAACCAGGGTGACTGATTATAAAAGTTGAGTAGTGTATATGTTGACTCATGGTTTTGTGTGCTTATTATTGGCTTGCAATCGTAACATATGCATTATATATCTAGCCATGTTTACTTTGTGTATTGTACTGTATAAGGGGAGGACAGTAGCTAATGTTGTAAGAACTTGTGGTCCAACCCGATTGTTTATTATGGCAATAAAGTGTGTTTAAATCAAATCATATTATCAAGTAGCATGTCACTATATATGGCAAAGGAAATTTTAATTGTTACAACTGCTCGGCTATACAAAATAAACAGGAAATAAAGCCCTTCCGCTAAAAATATGGTGATCACAATATTATAAAGTGTAGAAAGTTGGCTGCTTTTAAAAAGCATCCACTGTTGAGGCCTTATATCGCAGTCAAGACTGCTTTTATAAAGCAGTCAATGGTAAGGCTTATATAGTGGCCATTTCTGATTTCATAAAACACTCAATGGTCAGGCCTTATATCGTGGCCATGTACATTATAAATGGAAGATACGATTAGTATGAATGACTATAATAAGTTGGAATGTATACTAGTATTGCTGTGTTTATTTACCTATTATATACCATGATACTGTTAACATAGTAGTATGAAACAAATACAAATGTAATGTGTTTTACAATGTTTTAGTTCGGTTATGTGTAGATATGATACCAAAAAATGAAAACGGAAACTAAAGGGCGTACATGAATGAATGAATGAATGAATGAATTTAGAAAAAAATGAATGAATTTAAAACGAATGAATAAATTTATAATGAACGAAAACATGCACACGCGCGCGAGCACGCATGCACGTCTGACCGCCCGAACGAACCAACGAATGAATGTGTATTGTATGGTGTGGTCTGGTAGTCTGAACTAGAAAAACAATAAAGTAAAGAAAAAATAAAGGAAAAGGTAAAAACCTGTAGAAAAATCCATATATAGTTATATTGCCTGATTTAATTCAGTCAAAAAAAAAAGCAAAACGATCATACGGACTTTTTTTCTCTACAAAATAACCTTGACTGTGTTTAAATGACGGTAACTGTTAATATACATGTATGCTATTGGTATATTATAACCTCGACTGTGTTTAAATGACGCTAACTGTTCATTTACATGTATGTTATGGTTATATTATAACCTCGACTGTGTTTAAATGACGCTAACTGTTAATATACATGTATGTTATTGGTATATTATAACCTCGACTGTGTTTACATGACGGTAACTGTTAATATACATGTATGTTATTGGTATATTATAACCTCGACTGTGTTTAAATGACGGTAACTGTTAATATACATGTATGTTATTGGTGTATTATAACCTCGACTGTGTTTAAATGACGGTAACTGTTAATATACATGTATGTTATTGGTATATTATAACCTCGACTGTGTTTAAATGATGGTAACTGTTAATACATGTATGTTATTGGTATATTATAACAAAGGCTGCACAAAACAAACCTGTTATTATTAAAATGATGACTCCGCAAAAGAATCATGACTGTTAAAATGTGTGTGCACGGGTAGTGTCTTTCACATTTGAACAAATTGCGAATCATGTTTGGCAATTGCGTCACTTGTTCTGTATGGCAGAACCCATTGGCCTACTCACCAATGTGGCATACTAGCAGTATTGTATTTACTTTTTGTAATACAGGTTCCATGGATCAGGTTTAAGACTATTCCACAATGTACAGCAATGAAGATCACCATGTCCTTTTTATCTTTAATAGGACATACCCTTTAGATGTACGGCTCCAGTTATATGACCAGTGTTTATAATTATGACGAAGTCTTGAAAGACTTAAGTAATAGATGATAATTATAAGTGGTACAATTTACATACCCTTAATTTATCTGGATACAATCTGACAATTTGCATGGTGATACACACAGACAGCTTATAGGGTGATATACACAAACAATTTACAAACAATTTACAAACAATTTACAGGGTGAAACACTCAACTGGAGTTGAATTATGATGAAGTAGGTATAGTTTATGAAACATTGGCTTGCCTAAATATTCCCTACCGACTACGAAATTCATCACCAGTTATCAAAATTTGCGAATTGAATGAAGGTTTACACACGCACGCAAGGCAATGAATCATTCCTGTTATTTTATAAATTGAAATAGCTTGAAACGACAGTATAAAACACCGATACACTATTCAGTCCGTTTCGGTCACGTGGATATGTAGTACTATCTGATCCGATGGCTGAGCAGAATTTACACACGGAATAGTAAAATGGTATAAATCAAAATTTCCGGAAAAATGGGTGTTACTATTTACATATACTTTAACTCTACATAGTCATCTCTCTATCCTTGTACACTATCGTAATGGAGGCATGTGACCATGAAATTGCATTTTAACCGACCGAACACACTGGATAATATTACTCTTCTTTATACGGGCAATGCTGTTAAGTACGGTAGAACTGGAATGCTCATTCTGAAAGAAATATGATGAGAGACAAAAACGGAGCGCCTACAGAAGTAATACAATGTAATTGTAACTACAACTGCTGTTGCAATATAAGTGAAACTGCATTCACTGGACTTGTTCTAAGCGTTGCATGTATATATTAAACCTGAACGCCTAATTTGCAAACGACCATTGAACGTATTTGTTTTAGACTTTACTAAAATAATGGGAATTTGTCGATTATCGACATACATTTTTTTATTTAAGTCGGTTTTTACTTGAGTTTGAGGCCTTCTTGCTGCACAGTTTGTGGTCTTCCCAGATCTTGTAATTTTGACAACAGAGTATTTTTTACGCTTTACCGTATATCTGGTATTTGCCATGTCACGAGTAAGACAGCTGATTGTGTGTAAATACGGGAGACTAAAATCAAAACTATAAGCATGTATCTCGGTATTTTATACAAAATAGTTATGTAAATATTGAGAGAGTATGCTTTAGTTTTTATTTAATGTAAATTTGTAATAAACAAATGTCCGATGTTGTAGGATTAATGTAGATTTTCATTCAATGGTCAAGTTCGATTAAAATATTGGTCATTTGTCAAAGTCACCCGTTTAGATTGCTCAGTACATACGGTCAGATCTTTAATCAGATTTGGGAAATAGAGATACGAATTAATCGTGATTTTTCATACTTTATATCACCAAGCGTGTGCTAATACTGTTTCATAGCAACTTATTTATTACGAATACACGGATATCCTTTAACGGTTACAACGCTGATTTTGAGGTCCGAATTTGTTCCAGAATGTGAGGTTCCTTACAACTCTTTCTACTTCACTAGAGGGTCTGGTGTGGCTCAGTGGAGAGCCTGATTGACTTGAAATCCGAAGGGCCCGGGGTCAAGCCTCACCGGCTCTACTTTATTTTGTTGGTTTGTTTTTAAGCAAAAATAAATATAAATGCAGCTTTCGTAGAACACAGTAAACCCAAATACACGCAAAAAGACAAAGATATACATAATTAATTAGTAAAAATAATAAATATTTTAGTATCAACAATAATTTCCCTTAGAGATGTATATATGATTAATTTGCCTAGGCTCATTCAAGGTCCATACCATGATAATGACTGTGTCGCATCTGGGAGACATTTGCGGAGGAACGGAAACCTTCGGTTGTCACACAAACAGGTAGAAGCTTGACTAATCAGCAATACGCAGGTTTGATCTGATGCTTATTTTGATTGCATTTCCTTGTAAATTGTTTGCTGAAGATTGGCTGTAAAATTCGTTTGTATTCTATGTATGATAGAATGGTTTCGTAAAGACATCTCGATAGAACCTTCACCACACACAGGCTTGATATAAATTGATTGCATTAAAATGAATTTAATCACGGTGAAATGTTTTGAATTTTATTGTCGGATGTTAACGGCAAAAATTTCAATCAGCAAATGTACACTTCGGGGCAATTTGATTTTAATAAACGCTATTTCTGCCTAGGTTTAAACTATTATTTCGGGCCCTTGTTTCAGCCAAAGTTTTGTTTTACTTTTCAGGCACAACTGAGTAACTTTTCAAAATCGGTTGGGTATAAAAAAAAAGAAGCGAAATTTGTTGTTTTATAGTGCATAAAACTATTTTTTTTAAGAATATGAATCCAAAAACGTATTTTATGTGTTGGGATAAACCTAAATTGATATACCCTGAACGTTTAAAGAAAACTATTATTGCTATTTTTTTGAGATTTCTTAATTTTCTGCTGCCCCAGCAAGATGGAAATTTACGTTGGAATACCCCACCAAAGTAATAGTAGATCGTTATTCCTCCAAGCATACGGGAGTATACGTACATTTTTCAAAATGCTGTCAAAATATTTATGATTTAACACATAACTGGCGTACATTATACAACTATTTAATTCATTATTAGTCAAGGGTTAGAACTATTTATCCCCGGGAGTGACTACTGACCCGAGAAGGGTTCTATTGCACCGTGGAACACGCCGACTGCAACAGTATCCTTCAAGTATTTGAGCTCAGTTGCATTTCTTCTGAGCTGATTTGGGGAATAATGTTTACTACGGAATCATTATGCATGACTCAGTTGTTCTAATATATCATTGATTAATACATAATATATTTTAATCGCGATTTTATAGTCTTTTTTAACTATTTACTTCCATTTTAACCTTACATATGTTGTAAATGACGTAAAACACCATGCATTCAAACAAACAAAGCATTAATTATAAGACGACGAAGTTGATCAAGACTTTTTTCGTATCGTTTTTGTACTCGAATGACATTGAATTAAACAGAAACATAGACATGTCGGTTCTGGTTCTTTTAGACAATGCTTGGCTAAATTTTAAGCACACCTGTAATAATTCTGAATGTGTCTGATTGTTACAGGCTTTGCATACAAATAAATCCTTTGGTTACACAGTGGATTATATAGGATGCAATCCTTGATCCTGTAGCAAACCACTATTTATCGGAGTAAAATATATACTTCTGATTTTCTGACACGATTCATCGACACATTTACTTAATGTAAGATCGTATTAATCATTTTTGATGTACACATTTTTCTCGACCGATTTTCAAAACAAACATGTTTTTATTCACTACCTAATATTCCATTTGTTCATATATAATTATGTAAGTATTCTCGAAATAGTTCTTGTATATTCTAAAAATAACTTTCGATGAAACATGCCCCTAAACAATAATCTCTGATATATGACAAGCAGAAACCTGTCATGCGTTTTATACCTAATCGTTTTTTTAAATACTCGTACACAATACACAGCTGTATATGTTATACAGTTATCACATGTGTGTTTGGGGAACAGTCAAAACTGTTTTCCCGAGGTGGAGGGGATGGCAGTGTGAACTGTTTCCCAAGGCCGATAGGCCGAGGGAAACAGTTCACACTGACATCCCCCGACACCAAGGGAAAACAGTTTTGACTGTTCCCCAAACACACATGTGATAACTGTTTTATTACCTGATTAATGTTACTGTACGAAACAGTGAAAATGAAAATTTGTTTTATAATGGGAACCTATGGTGAAAAAAGCAACATGACGTCACGCAAACGAAATTCCAGCACGTGAGGGAAACAGTCGAAACTAAAGCCCGGTAACAGTTCGTTTTCACCGGGAACAGTCTTTTCCTTAGTGAATTAGCAAGAAATGACGATATAGCATTTATATAGGAGATCAGGTAATAATAATTATTAATTTAAGCTCATATCTAAATGAATAACGTTGCTTCATATCACTGTAACATAAATACTGCAGTATGGCCGTGTAATAGCTCATAACAGTGTAAGGGTAGTGTTGCTAAATAGCAGTGTAACGTTAATGTTGCTACAAGAAGTGTAGCGGTGCATGAGTTGCTGCATAAAAATATAGCGGTACATGACATTATTACGGTAGTGCTGCTTCATAGCAGTGTAGGGATACATATCAATGATATTGTAGAATTATGTTGCTAAATAGCAGTTAAACGGCAGTTTTCTGACATAACAGTGTAAAGGTAGTTTTGTTTAATATCAATGTAACTGTACATAACGGTTTATCGTTATTGTTGTTATACAACATTGTCACGGTACAAACAGTGTAACGGTAGTATTGCTTCGTAACTGTGTAAAGGTACATACCCGTTTAACATTTAGTGATGCTACATAGCGGTGTAACGGTACCAGCAGTGTAACGGTAGTGTTGTTTAATATCAGTGTAACGGTACATAACAGTGGCACTGTAGTGTTGCTACATTGTAGTGTAACAGTGCATAACAATGTAACTGTAGTGTTGCTACATGTCAGTGTAACGGTCATAACAGTGAAGTTGTAGTGTTGCTACATTGTAGTGTAACAGTGCATAACAATGTAACTGTAGTGTTGCTACATGTCAGTGTAGCGGTACATAACAGTGGAACTGCAGTGTAACTACATGTCAGTGTAACGGTACATAACAGTGGAACTGTAGCGTTGCTACATTATAGTGTAAAAGTGCAGAACAATGTAACTGTAGTGTGGCTAAATATCAGTGTAACGGTACATAACAATGTAACTGTAGTGTTGCTACATGTCAGTGTAACGGTACATAACAGTGGAACTGTAGTGCTGCTACAGTGTAGTGTAACAGTGCATAACAATGTAACTGTAGTGTTGCTACATGTCAGTGTAACGGTAAATGACAGTGGAACTTTAGTGTTGCTGCATTGTAATGTAACGGTACATAACAATGTAACTGTAGTGTTGATACATGTCAGTGTAACAGTGCATAACAGTGGAACTGTAGTGTTACTAAATGTCAGTGTAACGGTACGTAACAATGTAAATGTAGGTTGCTACATATCAGTGTAACGGTACCTAATAGTGGAACTGTAGTGTTGCTACATTGTAGTGTAACAGAGCATAACAATGTAACTGTTGTGTTATTACATATCATTGTTACGGTTATGTTGCTACAAACTAATATCATTGTAACGGTAGTGTTACTGCATATCAGAGTACTGATATTGTTGCTACATAGAAGTGTCACTGTAGTGTTGCTAGAATAGGATGTTAGGGTTGTATTGCTACATAGTAATATAGCGGCAGTTTTGCAACATAACAGCACAACTATAATGTTGCTACATACTCATATCAGTGCAACTGTAGTGTAGCTACACAATCGTGTAACGATACATAACAGTGCAACTGTAGTGTTTCTACACAATCGTGTAACGGTGCATAGCAGTACAACTGTAGTCATCTACACAATCGTATAACGGTACATAACAGTGCAACTGTAGTGTTTCTACACAATCGTGTAACGTTGCATATCAACTGTAGTGTTTCTACACAATCGTGTAACGGTACATAACAGTGCAACTGTAGTGTTTCTACACAATCGTGTAACGATACATAACTGTACAACTGTAGTGTAGCTACATAATCGTGTAACGGTACATAACAGTGCAACTGTAGTGTTTCTACACAATCGTGTAACGGTGCATAGCAACTGTAGTGTTTATACACAATCGTGTAACGGTACATAACAGTGCAACTGTAGTGTAGCTACATAATACTGACTATAATATCTGTTATAGTCAATGGTTATTGGAGGTCACACAAGCTGTTTTTAACTTATTGAGATTGAGTAAATTTCACAGCGAAGTTATTCTTACATGTACACCGGCATCTCCCCCTTTGTCTCATACTATTTTAACAGAGAGGTGAGATATGCTTTAGCTTACAGTAAAAAACTTAAATTTATTGAATTCAGACTCGCAGGATCTATGATTTTGTAATAATCCTGTTGCTCGTGATTTTATCTTCGATTAGGTCGTATTCGTTTCAATTGATTTATTCAGATGTTCACGTTGTTGCCGGATGCAAATAACGTTTTCTAATTTCCATTGTTTTGTCGGCCATTTTCGATTCTCGTCAGACCAACTTTTTCTTTCAATTTTATTAACATAAGCTTTATTTCGTCTCTTCCTTGTTTATATCCTGTGAGATTACTTTTCTAATTGATATTAACGATAAATAAACGTTCTCGTAAATTATCTAATTAGTATTGCCGAAATGTGGAATGTGGCGGGACGTCATAGGTTCCCACGCTGTTAGTTCCCACGCTGTTAAGTTTTGCACTAAATAACCTGATCGGTGAATTCTCATCTTGTGCAGTTTATGAGTGACGTCATCAATATCGGGGTCGTTCTGCAATGGTAAACATTGGCAACTTCATATTCTTTGATTTTATTGAACAATGTCTTTCATTGAGTGGGTTGTTTTTACTTAAATTGTACGAGTAATGCTTTCGGATACATTTCAATGGAATATTTGTACAGTAATGATGTATAAATAAAATTAAAAAAAAATAAAAAAAATAAAAATAAATAAATAAAATTAATAATAATATTCGATAAATTAGAAAATAATAATAATATATCGATCAATAAATAATAATAAAATAAAAAATAAAACTGTATATATATTCGGTATAAGTTGCATATAAATTTAAAAAAATAAAATAAAAAAAAATAATAAAAAAAAATAAAAAAAAAAAAAAATCTTTAAGCACATCATATACATAAAGAGATGAAGACTGCAAAAACATTTGTAGAAATGTTAGAAGATGTGTATATTTCCCTGTTTGCTAGGGTTTATTCGTTGTATGTTTGTTTTGTTTTCATAATCACACTGCAAAAATGCATCGAGGAAAGCGAGCCAGTTCTACTACTCTGCCGGTTCCCGTGGTTGATGCCCCCGTCCGGAAAAGTCGGCGCTTGCAGATCCAGCCGCCTAGGTCCGCGGGTACCAGTGGGCCTCCCCTGTTGGACGTAAATGTGTCTCCCAATATTCAGCCGCCAAAGTCCTCAAAAACCAGTGGGCCTCCCCAGTTGGATGTACATGTGTCTCCCTTGCCGGTGAACGCAGTTGATGTCGGTGTTGACGCTTTACCAGTAGCGCCATTGGACTCGGGCTTGCCAGGTACATTAGACGTAGACCCGTCTATCTTTGCATTACCAAGCGTTCATGCGGAACTTGGGTTCTCTGTATCCCATTCAGTTAAGTCTAAGATTATAGCTGGCCAGTACATTGATCTTGCCAGTTTATTGGAGACTCAGATTCCCATGGACAAAGATAAACATTTGGTTATATCTCCACTTGGTGAGTTGATGGTCAAACCTACCAACCCCATGACAAAACAGCTGAGTATTGAAACTTGGTTCGATGCATTTTTGGTCTTTTCAAGCATCTATTTATCGGCTCATCCGCGAAAAGTCCAGGAATTGTTGAAATACATGAATGTCATTAGAACTGGGGCAAAGCGTCATGGTGGTTTTGGATGGAAGCACTATGACCAACAATTTCGTCTTCGTCTTGCCTCTAACCCTTCAATGTCATGGGGGAAAATAGATTATGAGCTTTGGCTACTTTATGGTACCCCAGGGCTCGCCCACTTTCAACCAGTCACAAAGACCCAGAAGTCAGTCCGTCCGATTTATGGGCCCTAGGCCAAAGTCCTATTAATGACGACATTACAGAACTATTTAGCTTTATATCCAAACCGACACGATGCAAAATTGTTAGTTGATGGATTCAATAATGGTTTTAAGCTTCAATACACGGGTTCACGACAAAAATCAGATGCAAACAGTTTAAAGTCTGCATATCAGCATTTTCAAGCATTGAAATCAAAGCTTGATAGAGAAATCGCTTTAGGGAGAATGATTGGTCCTTTCGATTCCCCTCCTGTGGCTAATCTAAAAGTGTCTCCAGTTGGTGTTGTGCCCAAGTCAGATGGCTCTTGGCGTTTGATAACTCATTTGTCTTACCCAGAAGGTAGCAGTGTTAATGACGGGATAAATGATAATCTTTGTACAGTAAAATATACTTCATTTGACAAGGTGGTGGAAATGATTTTTAATCTTGATAAATCTGCTTTAATGGCAAAAAGGGATGTTAAATCAGCTTTTCGGTTACTACCTATACATCCAGAGGATTTTCATTTGTTAGGTTTAAAAGTTGGAGAAAAGTTTTACATTGACAAATGTTTGCCTATGGGTTGCAGTATCTCTTGTGCTCTGTTTGAGAAGTTTTCTACTTTTTTACATTGGCTTGTCAGTTTTGCTTCAGGCTTTGTCACTCTTGACTATTTTCTTGATGACTTTATTTTCGCTGGGGAGCGTTGGTCTGAAACATGTAATACATTAGTTTCAACCTTTACTCGGGTTTGTTCTGAAGTAGGTGCCCCTATGGCTGAAGACAAATCTGTTGGTCCTACTACAGTTTTAGTCTTTCTGGGGCTGGAAATCGATTCAGATGAAATGGTCATTCGCATACCATTGCACACAATTGGGAAGTTGATTCATATTATAAATAGTTTCCTTCATAAGAAAAAGGTCACTCTTAAGGAGATTCAGTCTCTATCTGGCATGTTGAACTTTTTTTTTGCCAAGCAGTAAGATTTAGTAGAGCATTTATAAGGTGCAATGTCTGGTCTACGTATACCACATCATAAACGTAGGATTTCTTGCGAGCTTCGAGAAGACCTCGGCCTATGGCTAACATTTCTAACAGGATTTAATGGCATTTCTGTAATTCCAGACAGTTCTTGGTATGGTAGTGATACTTTGCAGCTGTTTACAGATAGCGCCGGTTCAGCAGAATTGGGCGCTGCTTGTTTCCTTCAAGGGAGGTGGTAATTTTTTCCTTGGCCAGTTAGCTGGCAAAAAAAGTACCATTTTGCGGGAAATTACTTTTCTAGAAATGGTTCCTGTGCTTCTTGCAATGTTTCTGTGGGGAGCCATTCTGGCAAATAAAAAAATTATGTTGAGGATTGACAATGCAGCCCTGGTTCAGGTCATCAACAAGCAATCTTCCAAGTCACAGAGACTAATGCATCTGATCAGGCCCTTTGTCTTGCTGACCATGAAGCACAATATATTGTTTAAAGCCACTCATATCTCTACACATGATAATGTTATAGCTGATGCTATTTCTCGCAAACAGTGGACCAGATTTCGCAGATGTAGCCCCGGAAGCCAGCAAGGAGCCAGAGGTATTGCCTCCGGAGTTTCTTTCAATGATTTGCAAGGAGAAGCTACAAGACTACTGAATCTGTCCTTAGCGTCCAACACCATAGACTCGTATAATGTTGGCCTGAATAAATTCTGCTTGTTCAGGCGTCGTTACAGTTTACCTGATGTCTGGCCCCCAGCATTAGAACACTTAACACACTTTATAGCTTGGCTGTCTTTGGAGGGTTTATCGTATTCAACTGCACGGTTATACACTACTTCCATTGGTTTTCAGTGCAAAGTTAAGAATGTCGAGGTTGTCACAAAAAATGTCATCGTAGAGAAATTATTAGAAGGTTTTAGGCGAGTTGGGAAAAAACGGGATGCCCGTCTTCCAATTACAACAGCAATATTGTCGTCAGTTCTAGCAAAATTGCATGTAGCTTGCACAAACACATATGAGTCCACTTTATTTAGTACAGCATTTACTTTGGCGTTTTGCGGCTTTTTTAGGGTTGGTGAACTAGCAGTCACAAAAGGGGCTCCGTTGGCCAATGTCTTATCAATTGAGGATATTAGTTTGAGTTCCCAGAACGGGACTCTGGCTGTACATGTTAGGTATTCAAAAACAGATCAGTTCGGTCGCGGCATCATTCTGAAATTCACAAGATCTGGAGGCACTTTGTGTCCAATACATGCTTTAGAAAAGTTTCTTACGGTACGGCCTCATATACCGGGTCCTTTATTTTGTCATTTTGATGGGCGTCCATTGTCCCGTTACCAATTTTCAGCTGTTCTAAAAAAATCATTAGCTTTCCTTGGCATTGACTATTCAAGATACAAATCACATTCTTTTAGAATAGGGGCAGCTACTTTAGCCGCAAGTAGAGGTTTCCTCCCAGTGTCTATTAAAGCAATGGAGAGATGGACTTCTGAGGCATATAAAACTTATGTTCGTTTCCCAGTGCATGTTCTCCCAATTATGTCAGATTAGCTAACAAACCAGTCACGTTATTAGCTAAATATTAACAATAACCAAGTCATTGTAGATGATAAAACAATCTGGTGTCTGGGTTCATCGATTGTCAAGAAGGCTTTTTTGGTGGCGCGTACAAGACCAGATGGGCTCAATTTAGGACTTGCACTTCATGTAACAGTATGGTGGCAAGGCTTTTGGCGTTTGGGTCTCCTAGACGTGCAGAGCCAGATTCAGTACCTGCTGGAATATGGTCCAGTCCCAGCCTACATTTTTCTGCACTGTGGGGGAAATGATTTAGGGAAATACCCATTAAAAGTTCTGAGAAAGCATGTTAAGCTTTTGACTGAGTTTTTTAGGGTCAATTTGCCTGATGTAGTCGTTATTTGGTCTCAAATACTTCCTAGGTTTTCATGGCGTTATTATAACAACCCCGCTGCAATGGAAAGGGCCAGAAAGCGGCTAAACCGTTATGCTGCTAAGGCGATAATAGATATTGGGGGCCTTTATCTGCTACACCCACACATTCAGGCTGATGATACCTGTCTTGAACAGGATGGTGCTCATTTATCAAATGTGGGAAACAACTTGTTTCTTAACCAGTTAGCAGCTGGTTTTGAATGTTTCATTGAAAGTAGGCAGTGATTAGGAAAATATATTCTTTTTTTGGCACTGTTTCTGTTTTAGGATATTTTGCTTTTTGTAGGCACTCTTCGCTGCTGCCAACAAATGTTTCCCCTATTTTTGGCGTTGGATGGTAGCCTGAACACTCTATGACTTGGAGTGTCCAGGTATACCCAGAGACTGAATTGTAATCTAAACATCAATTATATACAAATTTGCTGTCCGTACGAATTGCTAAAAAACATTTCAATTGATTGAATTCGGTGCACTTGTAATTATGCTTGAATATCAACCGTGCTTTCAACACTTGCTTAAATCAGAAAAGTTGCTTTCATAATGAACATTTAATTTGGTGCACATGTATTTATGTCCTTAATATTGTAATATTCAATTTGCTTTTTTGCTTAATGCTTTCTGCTGTAAGGGCTTGCCATAATGGTTTTTTGTGCTTACCGGCAGCCCAATTGTTAAACATTCAATCCATGCCACGCCCATTATTTGCCAAATCTATTAAAAGTTAAAAAATATTTTTATGTGTCGTTATTACAGTGCTCTCCAATAATACTGACTATAATATCTGTTATAGTCAATGGTTATTGGAATTCACACCAGCTGTTTTTAACTTATTGAGATTGAATAATTTCACGGCGAAGTTATTCTTACATGTACACCGGCATCTCCCCTTTGTCTCCTACTATTTTAACAGAGAGGTGAGATATGCTTTAGCTTACCGGCAGCCCAATTGTTAAACATTCAATCCATGCCACGCCCATTATTTGCCAAATCTATTAAAAGTTAAAAACAAAATGTATGTGTCGTTATTACAGTGCTCTCCAATAATCGTGTAACGGTACATAACAGTGCAACTGCAGTGTTTCTACACAATCGTGTAACGGTGCATAACAGTGCAACTGTAGTGTAGCTACATAATCGTGTAACGGTAAATAACAGTGCAACTGTAGTGTAGCTACACAATCGTGTAACGGTGCATAGCAGTGCAACTGTAGTGTAGCTACACAATCGTGTAAAGGTAAATAACAGTGCAACTGTAGTGTAGCTACACAAGCGTGTAACGGTACATAACAGTGCAACTGTAGTTTTTCTACACAATCGTGTAACGGTACATAACGGTGCAACTGTAATGTGGCAACAATGACTTAGTAATATAACGTCAGTATTTCTATATATGAGCATCTCACATTACAATAGTTAACAAGACATTATCCATGAAATAAATTGCTTTGAGGAAAACTGGTATATTCAAATTAATTTTTATTTCGGCTTTTGATCACCGATTTTTAAACGAGTTTTACGTCAATCTCTGACAAACGTTATACAGACTCTCAATGTAGTGTCATTAAAATGATTGGACTATGAAATATGATAACAATGCATGCAATAGTACACTCAGAGACAGATATTACGAAGTATAGGTGTTGTATAAAAATATAAGTATTGGCCATAAAATACCACATACATAATTAAAACAGTATATACGCTATAGCCGTGCGAAATCAACAGGTTGATCATAAGCATTTAAAAGCTTGGAGCTTGCGTTTAAATGAAACCATCGGAACGTTCAAATGTTATCTCCTGAATATAATAACTTGCGTATTTTATTACTAAAACAATGCAAATGAGTCTCTGCGATGCATTTGTCATTTCAAGGTTGATGGTTTTCACATTACGGTCATCAGATTTATATCTCCAGCGGCTCGTAAGTTATAGATTGATGCTGCGAAGCTGCTGAGTTTCGCATGCTTTCGATCATTGGATGTCAAAAAAGGATCATATACAATATGAGATAAGAGAACAAACGCATTTATAATGTTTATCAATTATCACTGACATTGAAAACACATTAGAGATGTTGTCTACAAAAATACTTTTCAGATGCCTATCGTTTTATTACAGCAGTGGAAGGTTATAATAGCATAAATGAGTCTCCATTTTCCTTCCATAGTAAAGTTAGAATGTTGACAACCTGTTAAAATCTCAAACCTCGTTAGAATTCCGGGAAACTTACTTTATCATGCAAATAAACATGTCTGCTATTAAACATCAACAAGGAAATAGGGGATTTAATACCTTCTAAGAAACATTTCTTCAGTTGTATACTAACACCGGGTCAAAGGTCAACACTATTTTTACCCCTTGCAATTTCATACCCTGTCTACTTTCACTTCTCAAATTTATATCAAAAACTGTCAAAAAAATGATGAGCTGCATTTTCAAATATCAACAACATGTCCAGAATACAGTTACAGCCATAAAATAACAGGAAACTGCACTAAAAAAAGTTTTTAAAGAAAAAAAGATTAGCACTATTTAATACAGAACTACTTTTGACTGCACCAGGCGATCACATCCTGTTGCTTTAGTGTAATTAGACCTGGAAGAAACATGCACCGTCTACAATGATATCGTTGTCCTACCCGCGCTGGAGGTAACGTTTATGGACCACATTAAATAATTTACTGGCAGGTATTTAAGCAAGTATGTTGATCATCGGTGAAAGACTGGGATATCTCAGTAACTTGTCTCTTGTCTTCTTCAATCTTTTAACATTATAACACTATCATACTTTTATCTCACTCTCACTTGATTTTAAAACTATTTTATCTTTCTCTTAACTACTCACACTGCACAGACGCGCACCTGCACATAATCCCCGTGAGGGGGTGCTGCAGTATCAATAGATAGATAGATAGTAACAGAATATTCATAATCGCTCAATATTTTTAACTAACTCCGAACACAAAATAAGTATCTGTGACGCTGAGTTATGGCCGATGACGTTCAATAAATCCAATAATTTCGGTTAAAATCATGAACCAACTGATTTAAAATGTAATAAACAGATTATTTAAATGCTGTGTGCGATTATATGGAATTCCTTCAGTCTATAGTAGACGTGTTTTATTTTTTCACTCACTCGCATACGCTCGTTCGTGAAAAGAACCACCTGTCTACCATCTCGTGAAGGATTTTCCTATAATCGATCCCAGCAGTTAAATAATCTCTATATTATCACCGTACAAAAGTACATTAAAGATACCAGACGTTTTAGCTGAAACTGACATGTTCACATTTGATCCCCTATGAAATTTCTCTAACTGTCTTTTCTTCTCCTCCTCTCCTTTACATATACACTACTCAACCTTTATAATCGGTCACTTTTCAAAGAATTATATATTTTTTAATAATTCATATTTTCATTTGAAATTTTAACTGGCGTCGTTTAACAAATATCGCTAGCGATTTACAAATCTTAATCTGCCTTTATTGGACTAAAACCTTGTTAATAAACTTAATAAAATATTGGTATGTGTTTCGGTGATTTCCAGTTTTTATTATTCGTGTTATTTTCAAAAAACTAGGGTGACCGATTATAAAAGTTGAGTACGAGAGGTGTTCAACTTATAAATGAACACTTTTGTTTAAGATGGGTTTTTTCAGCGGAAGTGATTGTAATAAAAAAATACGTGATTTAATGATGTGAAACTGCATTTAAAAATGATATCCAATTTCACGCGGTTCTTTTTAAATTACATTTTGAATAAGATGTACACCATTTTCTAATTTTAAACCTATATGTTGCTGTTGCCGTGGAGTTTTACCTTAAACCAAATAATTGCAATAAATGCAT